>SNQJ01S0091203.1:8320-22083 GCA_010110895.2 Picea sitchensis | reverse complement strand
CTTTCTAGTGAGGCATTTAGAACCCTGTGTCACATTGTATGGGAGCTTTACGACAACTTAGGGGTGAGTCCTGATCCACCCATAATATCACAACTTCCCGAATGTTTATTACCTACACGGTATATTTAGACCACTTTTCTGGTACAACCAATAATATCACCATCGTTCCAGACACACAGTCAGTTGGTCCTAGCTCAACTTTTTCTCTCCAGATGGCCCATTCTACCATGGTTCCACACGCTACAACTATTCCTACTGGGAATGTGGTGGTTAATCGAGCTCCCATTGGAACACCACTTCTGACTAGACCTATCCTGTCACTTCCCCTTGGGTATCATGCTTTGAATACTTCCATCACCATCCCTACCCAGAATCTGTCCGGAGGGAAATTTTTTTTTGTTCCTCCTGGGTATAATCTGCTACTTCTTTTGTTTCCGCACCTACCCAAAACCCTTTCGGAGGGTCGTACGTACCTTTTCCACCTTTTTTTGGAGGGGCTAATTATCTCGACCCTAGTGGCTCCAAGCCACCTGGGGGAACTGGTCTGTCTATCACTTCTGGTTTCAGATTCCTTTTGGAGGACAACCTCAGACTGGGGCACAACCACAAGTTGGGGGGAAACCTCATTTTGGGGCACAACCTCAATTTGGGACTCAACCTCAATTTGGGGGGCAACCCCAAGTTGGCACCTATAACCCGGTTCATGGGAAAACTACACCTGTACCTTGGATTCTTCCTCTCCAAGGAAATTCACAATCGTTTGGGGGGAAACATTCTCAAGTTAAATCTTTTTTACCCCCCAATATCGACCAACCGTATCTAGGTTCGTTGAATCCTACTTGGGGTCCAAAATCCCAGTCGAATGTTCCTTTCCAAGGAAACATTCCCAATCAACCCAACCCTCTAGGCTACATGCCTCAAAATCCTCCCCAACCAAATCTGTCAGGACTATCTATGTACATGTAGTCTGCTTACGGTCCTATTGGCATACCGACGGGGCTTCGTCCCCAAAGTCACCAGTATCCTCAAGTGAATAGACAATTACCTTTTCTAGCCACTTTGGATTTACTCGACTTGTTTAGGATCTTGAATGATCCTATTTTACATTCTCCCCATTGGCACGTCATACTGGCCAAATTACCGTTTGACATTCCCAAGTTTGACGGTCAACCAGGAGAAGACCCAAACAATCATGTTATGACTTTTCACCTTTGGTGTTCGTCCAACTCATTGATGGACGACTCCATCAGGTTACGACTCTTCCAACAAACTCTCACGGGTTCGGCAACAAAATGGTACATAGAGTTACCATGAGGCTTCTTTAACGACTTTAATACCCTAGCCATGGATTTCCTCACACATTACCAACTGCCAATTCGTTATGAGATAGGAACCAGAATTTTGAGTTCCTTTAAGCAATCTTCTGCCACTCATATTTCTGATCACATTCATGAGTGGAGAAGATGACGACGTCTGATCAAAATCGACCTTCCTGATCAATTATTGGCTGAGTGGTTCACTAAATCACTCATCAGTAAAATCTCCCATGATGTTGCCATGGGTGGAGTTGTCATTGAAGAGCAGGGAATTAGTCATTCTTAGTACCTAGATCACATTTATTTGCAAATGGGCACACTTTACGACTTGATCCTTGACACTCCTTTCCCTTCTACCACCCCTACCTCAACAACCCCGACAACTTCTCATGTTGCTGATGGTGTGATTGACACCTTCCATGCTGAAGCTCAATCCACACATACCCCTCACACCAAAACCAAATCTAATGCTTCTAATGTTCAACATGCTCCAACTCCTACCCCTTCCACTGACAAAACTTCTGAGGTTAATTCAGTTCAGTCTACCCCTGTGAGTAAAAACAAAGCTAAAAAAGGAAAAGGTAAGAACAAGGAGGATAAAAATAATCATCCGCAATCTGAAAAGTCCAAAACACAACCTACTGATGATAAGGATATGCGTACACCTCGATATCCTTGCCTTATCTGTGGTGACGATCACTACATGAAAGATTGTCCAAGACGAGCTGAGGTCACTAAGTTCCTTCAAGGGATCGATAAGCCTCTCACACCTGCCGTTTTGTCACAACCTTTCCCTTCTCAAAAACAAACCCAATTGTTCATTCATGACCAACCTTCTCCTTCCACCACTTCGTATGTCCTTATGTGTACTGGTGATTCTAAAAAGAACGACGTTACAATCGCAACTCAGGCCAAAGATTACTCTCCTTCAAAGGAGAAAGTTGACAATTTTCCACCTTCGTTGGGTCAACCGCCTCCCTCAACTTCACCTCCCAATGGTCCTCTTCATCTCGAACAACCAGGTCTCGATACAATTCTATGCCCTACTGC
Organism: Picea sitchensis; assembly: GCA_010110895.2. Taxonomy (NCBI): domain Eukaryota; kingdom Viridiplantae; phylum Streptophyta; class Pinopsida; order Pinales; family Pinaceae; genus Picea; species Picea sitchensis. The sequence goes on along the minus strand of SNQJ01S0091203.1, from coordinate 19,717 downwards.
AAAGGGCGTCGTTCGGAAGTCTGCCTTTAATCCTCATGCGCGTGCTGCTCAAAAATACAGTATTGTAGAAGACCTTGCACAAGCACCCTTGGCGATGTCAGCTCTCGAAGTCCTTCAAAGTTGTCCTTCTCAACGAAAGGCACTGTTAAAGGCCATTGGTGGAATTGATCCCACATATACGAATTTGATAATATTTGACCTGGAAGATCACATTCCAAGGCTACCTCCTCAGTTAGCATTTCAGATCCAAGTTGTTGTAGAGAACAAGAATATATGTAGAATCGCTATTGATGAGGGAGCCTCAACGTGCGTTATGTCTATTACTTGTTGGAAAGACATTGGCTCTCCTCCCCTCACAGAATCACACAATACACTTAATGCCTTCAATGGTTCTGGTTTTAAACCCTACGGTGTTATTACCTCGTTGTCTATTATGTTGGAAGGTAAATCGCTCAATGTCGAGGTCGAGGTCTTTGATGCGCCTCTCGACTATAACCTCTTACTTGGCCATAGTTGGATTGATTCCATGCGTGCAGTTGTGTCTACCCTTTTCCATGTGTTACATTTTCCACACCAAGGAAAGGTCATTACTATTGACCAACCGACCTTTTTTAATTCCGATTCCTGTAATAGCAACATACCCTTTATATCGAAGACAACTCCTGGGTACGAGAATGTCGGTGTGGGTCTTATGAAAGATTCAACTTTTATGGGCACATTCCCAATCCCACCACCTGATATTCCACCTCATTTTGTCGTCTCAATCAACATGATTTCCACCTCTGTTCGCGAAACCCCTGCATCCCATGACTCGTGGATAGTACCTAACCCTGGTGATTATCTTCGCTACGACGAACAAATGCCCTTAAGTCTAGTTGAATCTGATTATCAAGCCATTCAATCAACAACCCCTTCTACTCCCTCCCTCTTTGATTCATCTCCTGATCCATTTCACATGATATTTCCTATCGATGAGATGATCATGTCATTCATGTCTATGGAAGACACCTCATGGGACGATGGACATCATCCCTCCATTCTCTTCCTAGAGTAGGACACCATAGAGAGTTACCAATGGATTTCGACTCTGTCGCCCATTGTTGTCATTTCCTTTGTTCTCGAATCAACACATGACATGCTATATGAAGGGAACCTAAGTAACATTTCACCCACCATTCCTCTTGACATATCCATTAAACCCGGAGTCATAGAAAATGTTCACATTGGAGCTTCCTGTTCCAGTGATGAGGTCGTTACTTACAAAGCCATTTTTCAAGAATTCTGTGAAATTTTCACCTAGAGCTATGAAGATATGCCAGGTATTGATCCTAATATCATTGTACACGAAATTAAGACCTACCCAGATGCTAAGCCCCTTCGGTAGAGACTTCACCCAATCCACCCTCGTAAAGCCGCTGCTATCAAGCTTGAAGTTGAAAAACTTCTTAAGGTTGGATTTATCTATCCTCTAGCTTTAATCGATTGGGTATCCAATCTGGTTTCGGTAAATAAGAAACAAGGCATGATCTGTGTATGTGTAGATTATAGGGATATCAATAAATCTTGTCTTAAGGACAATTATCCAACCCCCTTCATTGACCATATCATCGAAGATTGTGTCAGGAGTGAAATTTTCTCCTTAATGGATGGTTTCTGCGGCTATAATCAGATTAATATTTTTCCCGCGGATCAACACAAGACTGCTTTCATTTGTCCTTGGGGTACCTTTGCCCACCAGAAACTACCTTTCGGTTTAAAGAACGCCGGTGCAACTTTTTAGTGCGCCATGTCTTATGCTTTCCATGATGTCAATCACATCGTACAACCATATCTCGATGATCTACCGACACATTCCATGCATCGCCAAGATCACCTGACCCATCTCCGAACCATTTTACTTCGATATCATTACTATCGTATACGTTTGAACCCACACAAATACATTTTTTGTGTGGAGTTCGGCCAACTTCTGGGTTTTATTGTGTCAATTCATGGAATCAGGGTAGACCCCTTGAAGGTTGAGGCTATCCTTTACTCTACCTCCTTCTTCCACACTACGCCAGCTTCAAAGTTTGCAAGGGAAGGAAAACTTTTTGCGTCGATTCATTCCAAATTACGACGAGTTAACACAAGGATTTACTTGACTATTGAAGAAAGGTTACGAGTTTGTATGGGACGATACTGCCAACAAATCCTTCGAAGCTTTGAAACTTGCCTTAACCTGTACACCATTGGGTTTCCCACTGGATTATAGTCGAGACTATTTCCTCTACCTCGCTGCTTTAGACTCTACCGTTTCCATGGTTTTAGTCCAAAAAGATGATTTGCACGACAAACATGTAATTTACTATTTGAGTCAGAGTCTCATGACCACCAAAGCCAAATACCTACATGTGGAGAAACTGGCCTTGGAAGTTGTTCAACCTGTCCAACGTTTTCATCATTATATCTTATTACGCAGGACCACTATTATTTCTGATTTCAATCCCATGCAACATATCCTCACTCGACAATTGCTGGGGGGAAAGTACTCCAAATGGATATTGATTCTCCAGGAGTTTGACTTAGAGTTCAAACATGTTAAGTCTAAGAAATCTTTGGTTTTTGCCGAATTGATATGTGACCTTCACTCAACTGAGACAAAAAATGTGGTAGAGGATTCCTTACCTGATGAATCCCTTTTTCTGATCAGTTTTGATGATGTCTGGTATGGAGATATTATCATTAGTCTCCAGACTCAAACTTTCTGGCCTGACCTTTCTAGTATGGAATGTCATCGTATACAGTATCAAGCGTGTCAATACATCATTCTCGGTGACACTCTTTATCGCCGTGGTGTTGACTCTATTTTCTGACGACATCTCACCTATGATGAGGTTGAGAAAACTTTGAATGATTGTCACTCTGGAGCATGTGGCGGTCATATGTCTGGGTATGCCACTGCCCAAAAGATCTTGCGAGCAGGGTATTTTTGGCCCTCACTTTTTAGGGATTGCATTACGACTGTCCAGAAATTCCATGCTTTCCAAACTTATAACAACAAAATAAGATCTTCTCCTGCTCCTTTACACCTTGTAGTTTCCATTGGCCTCTTTCTAAAATGGGGTATTGACTTCATGACATGTAACCCTCACTCAGCTGGGGGGCATGGATACATCATTGTAGCTATGGATTATTTCACTAAATGGGCCGAGGCGATGCCTAGATTTGATAACACCAGGAAAACTGCAACATTGTTCATATTCAATCATATCATTACTCGGTTTGGTCTCCCCCAACCTATTGTTATTGATCACAGTAGTCGTTTTTGAAATTTTATGATGTCTAAACTTACTGAAAAATTGGGTCTTCGACATGAAAACTCAACCCCCTATTATCCATAGGGCAATGGTCGGGTTGAAGCGATAAAGAAAGTTCTTATTACTATGTTTCGATGGATGATAGGAATTCATAAGACAATTTGGCACACTATGTTGTTTTCAGCATTATGGGCCTACCAGACATCCGTCGAATCTGCCATTGGGTTCACACCTTTCCAGTTAGTTTATGGCATCGAAGATATTTTGCCAATTGAATGTGAGATACCATATTTGAAACTAGCTGTTGAACTTATGCCAAACACCTCTGCTGAAGAGGAACGTCTATTGTACCTGATGCAATTAGATGAAACCTGTCGTGATGCCACCCTGGTTATTGAAACTAAGAAGAAATGTGTTAAAGACCAATATGACAAACATGTCAAGCCATGTGTTTTTTCTGAAGGTGATCTAGTTCTCCTCTACGAACAAGATCATGATTTACTAGAGGCTGGAAAATTTGAGGCTATGTGGTGAGGCCCTTATATTGTCAAATGAGTGTTGGAGAAGGGAGCTTATGAGTTAGTGGATTATGATGACATTCCTTTGAGCGAACCCAAAAATGGGCTTTACTTGAAGAAGTACTATGCTTAAGTCATTTTTGCATGAGTCCTTGTATTTTTATTGTATCATACTCTTGTGTGCTACTTTTGTCTTCTTTTTCGTTATTTGGTTTCGACCCCCAACTACTTACCTTACATTGTTCATGGTTTCCATATATTGGTGTCTTCACTAGTCGTAGTACTAAGAACCTAGCATCTGCTGCTTGGGCAATCTACACACCTATGAATGAATTAATCAATATACACAGTGTTTGCCTTGGTCGTGCAACTAACAATATCGCAGAATACAGTGCAGTCATCGAATTGCTGACTGACGTTGTTTCACTTGGAATCCATCATCTTGTCATATGAATCGATTCACAGTTAGTAGTACTACAATTGAATAATGTCTATGCTATCTGAAGTTCTACTTTGTTAAGGGTATATTTATGAATTCGCCTCTTAGAGTGTCATTTTGATTATATTGAATATCAACACATTCCTAGATGTCTAAATACATTAACATATGCATTAGCTAATTATGTGTTAGACAAACATTTGAGACATTTATAAATCCAATAACATTTTGTGTATAAAGCAAGTAAACTGATAGAAGCCTTATATATATATATATATAACGATAAAAGTTTTACAAAAAGTGTTTTTGTTCGAAGACCCAAATATAAAAAATGTGAAGCACATGGCTTCATATACAAATATAGCATCGAGGATGCTACTCGCTATAACATGCGATTGCCCATGATATTGTACAGAGCAGTCGACCAATGGAAGCAGAGACACCCACTGTATGGCATTGATAACGCCTCGGGACATCGTCAATAGAAGCATTCGGGATGTCCATCGTCAGCCCCTCCAAGTTTTGTTCAATAGCCTCGTAGTCAGCAATGGCTAATCCTGCTACCTCGACTCTCTCCCCTTGCCTCTAGATGGGGGATGAACCTAGAGGTCAGTGAGGTCCCACGTATGCATCACCAAAGATATTTTTGATTAGTCACCAAATAAAGAACATAAAAACATTTCATATTAAAAATTAAAAAAAATATTATAAAAAACAAATGTACTTCTTACCAATGTTCCCCCACTAAGAACCTTTCGGCATAACCAAGTTTGGATCACCTCTAAAGTCCAAGATGACATATGCATAGTCATCTACCACGAGCATCTGGGGCCTCAACCAATTGAANTCACATGCCGAGCCATGAGGTCACACCATCTCTTCATTCTTGGATCTTATGGGGCTGGTATGCCCCACTCTACCTGTAGGCACAAGTGTGGAACCCTATACAGGAAGAAGGACACCAAAATTGACTCATATCCGAACTGTTTCAGGTCACCTTTCCTACACTTGTTCAACTATTTTTTCATGCTCCTAAGAACCCCATCACACCAGTTAAAGACTCGGGGCTCCATACACTCCACTGCATACTGGAAGTAAATCTGAAGAGACATATGAGGAGATGCACTCCGCTCCATGCATGAGATGGTGAAAAGGATGGTCTGTAGGGGTAAGTCTCAGACATCCCTAATAGCGACCTTGCCTCTACGTCTCTCAGCCTCTGGTACACAATATTTCTGAATGTACTCATTCATCGGCATATTGCCACCCCTACTGCCCGTCAATATCACATGGGATCCACGGCGAGACATCCCCAACAAAAATAGATATCCTCGATATCTAGAGTGAGCATGTGGGCTCCCACATGGAATACATGCTGTTCTACATCCCACATGTGGACTAAATATTCAATCAACCTCAACTGGGCCCTCATGCCCTGGATCTTGAAGAATTTCAACAACCCACATTGTTGGAGGGAAATAACCATTCCCGGGTCATTCCCAGCAAAGTAATCCTCATCCTCATGCTCTCTCTCCCTCCATTCCAACATTCTAACCATTAAAAACCTACATTGGAACCACAAGGAGAGATTAGTATTGTTACCTCACTGGAGATTTTTTATTGACTAAACATCTATTAAGAAGTTTTTGAGCTGTGCACGCCATAGGTGAAGGCATCCACATAGTGTAGAATCGCCGCAGGATGGCCATAGGCCCCCCTGCGGCGACCTGTGATCGCCGCAGGGCACGATATAAGCCACCTGCGGCGACCTCTGCGCGCAAATACCCTCACAAATTCATCCCAAAAACCTACTTTTAACCAATAAAAACAAAAATTAATCCATGGAAAGTGAAGATTACAAGAAGATTACCTATTCAGTGGAAACCATTTGTCAAATGATTGGTTGTGCCTCTCGTGATCCACAATGGAAGTTTGAGGTAAAATAGGGGTTTTGGAACAAGGTTTGGGTGGAATAACAATGGAATGGTAAAAATAATTTTTTACTCATATTTATTAACTTTTTCACTTTTCCATTTATATTTTATATTATTTTATGCATTTCACCTAAACCCTAAACTCCCAATGATATTGAAAGTGTTTGATTTGTCACAGATGAGAAATCTAGGAGTGTAAACGATGGAACATAGATATGTTTCTTGGTTTGTTTTTACATTTGTCGCATGTACAAATACTTTTTGGGTTTTTCAGGAAAAACCTCGAGCTCAATCTTTGTTCATTCTCATGCTCGCAAATCAATGAGAAGGCAACCGAGTAGAATTTTATCACTTTTTCCGACTCATAAAGGTTACACGGAAAAGGAACCACCTGGAGTTGCTTTTAAGCTCTTTTCAGACTCTCTAAACATGAAAAGATTGCCGAGCGATCTTGTTCTTTTCACACTCGTAAAAGTATTTGAAGAAAATATTCGGCGAGTAGTAAATTATCACCTTTTCGGTCTCATCGGATTAATTTACGAAAAAGGATATTGTGGAGTTTTCTTTAAGTGTTTTTCAGACTCTCTAAACATGAAAACCCCTGAGTTTTCTCTCTTTGGACTCGTTAAACAAACATCGAAAGACCTGTATGAGACCGAACCTCTCCTTCTTAGGGTTCGTTAAAAATACTCCGAAGGATGAGCTTACATCAACAAGCATATGTTATCCTCCTCAAGCTTGCGTAAAAATAAAGAGGTACTTGCCAAAAATGGTGGGGGGAAATTTGGGAAAGAAATGTGTCTCTATATTTGTGTTAGTGGAAGTAATAGTCGCTTTTGAACATGACACCCCCTTCATCATTGTATCTGGGTTGGGAAATCCATTTGTCTCTCATTTGGCCTTCCACAAGTTCATATCTTGGATTTTCCTTGAGTCAATGCTGCCAAGACCATTGTCGTGTGATTCATATGTTCAAGAGAAGTCCAACTGTAAACAAGCCTTTTATCGAGTCGACCATCTACCGTTATAAATTCCTACCATGTCGACCTTCCCTGTGTCAGTTTCAAATCATTTTCATACTTTGATCTACCTCGAATCTATTACTTATTTCGTGTCATTGATGGGGGATACATCAAGGCCCTCATGTGACGAGTCTTTTCTTGTCGAATTCAACTCATTATCTGGGAATAAGACTTATAAATCATTTAGTACCTCAGAGCCTGCATGCCTCAATGGAAGATTTCTTCACTTTCAACAGTGGGTTCACATCATTGACCCCTAATTGAGAGATTCCATCGAGTGTTTGAATTCAGCTCATTTATTTAGATTCGTTGGATTGTACTAAGGTACCTTGGGAGTAATTGACATCAATGGTGATTTCCCTCGCACTTGTTAATGGTTTTCATCAAGGGCCGGTAATCAAGTGGTTTCTGCCATGTTCTACGTCAACACTTGTAATCACATGGCTGTATTCGTGCTTACGAACGACAAAATTGAATACCCTGGATCTTATCATTTTGGTCCAGGTTGCGATGGAGTATTTATGATTTGTATTGACACATAGATCCAATTTGTATGTCTTGTGGCTATGTCTGAATTTGAGTTTTCTAGAGAATAGATCCACATTGTATTCCTAGTGGCTATGCATAATCTTGATGACATGGATCCATAGTGTATGATTGGTGACCATGACTGACATTTATGATTTAAATCACTTATAGTCTAAGCATGGGAGTTCCTACCTAAAAAATGGTATGATATTATGCAAATGCTTGGTTGTTTGTAGGTTCTTGATTGGTGCGCTCCTTTTTTCTGACACACAGACATTCTACAAAGTATTTCGGCTGTCACGAGTTCCAACCTCATACTTTGGGGGGCATTCTGTTACACATTATTTTGGTCACCCCATTGATCTTTTTAAAGCATGTTTTCATGTTCCTAAAAGAGCCTTCCTTCATGAGAAAAGTGACTCGCTTTCTCTTCTCAAAAACCCTATTAAAGAAGATCACCGTAGGCTACACTATACACATAGTGCGATGATGCCTGATTGCCGCCCTCTGCTTTGAAATTGGTTTGCGATGTCACCACAGGCTATCCTATAGCTAGGGTGCGGCGATGCTGGGAGACTAAGAAAAGATTGAGCTTCACGAAATTTCTAGAAGAGGATCTTCTAGAAGATGAGGTGGCTTCTGAATAGATGGGATCTTACTCACCTGTCTTATTTGGTGGGATCATTCTAATCTCTTTAACCATATCTCTTTCCCCTATATAAAGAGGGATTTATCATGGAAAAGGCTAAGGTTAATGAAGGTTGAATAGGCTAAGAATTGTATGAGGAATTCTACTTCAGTTCATGCTTGAGGGCTTCATTCCAGTTCATCAAGTCATTGTGGATCTTCTTCATTCAAGATTGGAGCAAGTGTGTGTGTTGGAGCAAAGGGCCACTGAAAGGGGACCTTGCAACATCAAGGCTTTTGGTTGTATCTTCCACTTTTACTTAATATAATGTAGGGTCATGCTTCTTTCCCATAAAACCATTCTCGTTTTATTGTATGTTTCCTTGATCACATGCATAAGTTTTCATTGAATATACCATTGTTGCTTTCACTTTGGTTGGTTTCCGTTCCCTTGCAAATCCAATATCACAATAGCACCGGAGTGGGGCAAGGAAAACAACGATATGAGGAAGCGATATTTAAATGGTATGTTTCTCATCTCTTATTTGACAGTAAATTCAATGATTAGAGCTGAGGGAAAGCATCATGTCTTGTCTTGTTTTGTTCTAGATCTAGGTGGATCTAGGGAGATCAGTTTATGTCCGCATTTACAGATTAATCTAATAACAAACTTCCTAAGGTTAACATTTATGAGACGTTGTCAAACAGGTTTAGCACCTAGATAAGTCTTGATTTCATGTTCGACAATGCAAGGGTTGATTCCTAGAATCTCTTCGTATGACCAAGAAAATACATCATGAAATTCCTTGAAGAGATCGGTGTAGATTTGAATTTCTTCAGGCAAACAATCTGCACTGATATATACATTTTCAATCTTGCTAGGGACTCGAGATATGTCGATCGTGATAGTAGGATAAATATTCACCATGTTTCCTTTGGCATAAATTCCATGCGTATCTAGTGGAACTACGACGTCACTGGCTATCTCACTCAAGGTAGATCTAAAATCATCTTGTTTGATCCTAACAATCTCTGGGAGAAAGTAAGAGCGATGATGCATATCATCCCATGGCCTATCAGGACCATCATAGCCTCTAAGATGGATTCATCCAAATGTAAAGTATCATCGAGGAAATCATGTGAGCAATATGATGAGGTGGCCCATTCAGGCTCGAGAACAGGATCCTCGTTGTCCGTCTACGAGGAGACATGATCCGGGTTAGCAATAGAGTCAAGAACAACCTGATACGCTATCTCTGCCACTGGTTGTGGTATTGCGATTCTAATATGAGACTAACCTTCACAAGACATGGTCGAGAAAGGTAGGGTCCAAGGATAGTTGAAATACGAAGTGTGGAAAGGAACATACCTCATTGATGAAGAATACCTATTGGACATGGCATAATGTCATGGATTGGTGCTATGAAATCAAAGGTACCCATAAGGGAGGAATACATTCTGACACCAATATCCTCAGTTACTGGCTGAGAATTATCGATCACAGGGATCGACGGTCCAATTGATGCATTGAGACTACCATGCACAAAGGATAACTGATAAATCGTCATAATCTTCCCTTCATGAGGAAAACATAAAGTGAGGAAAATAGACGACATGACTACGGTCATGGAATAAGTCGAATTACGCCATCGCAATAAATTATAGTCAAGTGGTGCATCAACCACCTCGACATCCATCTCCACTGTCTTTCCACCTAACTGGACCGGAAAGGTGGAAATAATTCTGTGGGGATGGAAGAACAACCATCAAATGTGGTCAACATTGTTAGAGACTGAGAGAGGGTTGGAGAGCCAATGGCTTTCCAATAGGTTAGGGACATCACACACGTCACAATGCCTTCATCAATAAAAATAAGTTTGATGGTATACTTCGTGTAATCCACATGTATTTGAAAGGCTATGTGGTAAGGAAAGTGAGGTTGAACATCTGTGACGTCAAACTTCATAACCTTTGAGCCACACGAGTCTAGATTTCCTAAAGTAGATAGCAAGGTGTTTCTCTATGAAGGACACGTCTGGAGCACTTCCAAAGCTGACATTGCACAAGGGGTTTGACCCACATCTTTGATAATCGAATAGTTCTAGGCAGCTCTAGCATTAGGGTTGTGGGTAGAGAATTTTAGTACTCCTTTCGGAATATGAGGCAAAGGCTCTAGATTTTTGATCTGCAAAGGTGTTTCCGGAGGAGGGGAAGACTCTGGATCTGGAACAGTTTGTGAGGAACAATAATCATGAGATCGAGTGGCTACATTAATATGAGACTTGACCATATTTACACATAGACGGTCACCGTCATGTGCCGAGGGTTTTTGATTCCCACTCAGTGCATTTCAGGCATTAGAGGAGCTCTAGGCCATGTGATGATTATGTGGAAATGGATTAGTCAGCACAAGAGGCAGTTGAGATAAGAGCCTCACGACTTCCTCAAGTTTGGGGCATAAGTGGGTAAGGTGATCATCTGTAAAAAGTTTACAAGGAAAATTCACCTTCCACTTTTCTTTCTTAATCCCACCAACATTACCATTCAATCTATCATTGTTATCATTTTCCTTGGGTTTATTATTATTATTATTCCCCCCACCCTTACGATTGTTACCACATCCTTTCCTTCTATTCCCTCCTAGTTTCTGGTTACAATTTGGGTTGGTTGACGACTGTACATAATGCACATCCACTGACTGAGTGGGAGTGGAGGACGCAGACGAAGCTGGTCCTACTGTAGATTGTCTTAGAGACAACTCCTTCAACTGGTTCGTCACCAAGTATGCAAACTTAGTATTTGCAAAGCCTATAATTCCATCAACATGAGGCCCAATATTTTGTCTCGAGTCATAATTTGACCTTGGTGCATCAGGAAGAATTTCATATAACATCCCAGAATGGGCATATATGAGGTCCAGTTGCTGGGCTTTGAAAATAGCTTCTTCCTTAGAGGTTACCCTAGATGTAGAAACATCCTTCGAAATATACGACAATAGGGATTTAAGGAACCATTCCAACAAAAACTCTG
>SNQJ01S0091202.1:6680-39605 GCA_010110895.2 Picea sitchensis | reverse complement strand
ACATGAAATTTGGACATTTGAACAAAAATTTACAAGTTAAATGAGTACATCAATAAAAAATAACATACTAACCTTGCAAGTTCAAAATCCAAGCTATGTAGATCGATAATTTCAATCGGTGGGTGACGGAAAAAATAAACAACTCAAACAAAAGCCAAGAATAGTGTTGCAACTATAGAAATTGTGTTGCAAAGTCTCTTAAAGTCACGTATATATAGATCAAATAGTTAACTAGCTGTTAACACCGACCAATGAGATAGGAAAGATTTTCGTCGCTATTGCCATGAAAGTTTATTGCTATTGCGACGAAAATCCTTACTAGGTTAAAATAATATTTCCGTGGATATTGCGACGGATTTTCATGGCAATATCAACGAAAATCTCGCCCTGTTTAAAAAAAAGTTGAAACTAGTGGAAGCATGGAAAAATTTCATGGAATAATCCGCCCATATGTAGTAGTGTTTCCTTAGTTCCCAACAATCACAGTTTCAGGTCCCGACAACGGAACCATTTGTTGGCACAGGGGCAGACCCAGGGTTCAAGGCTTCAAAAATGAACCAACAAAACCCTAACTACCGACCCTTTCAGAAACACTTGCAAAGCAGATGAAGTCTCACCCGAGGTAGAGGCAGGGGTGGTTGCGGGACTCATATGTATACAACCTAGCTGGGACACAGATCTTTGATTACAACACCTTAACAAAACACTTAGCAGTTATCATTCATTAGTACTTAGCCTTTTTCTATAGCGCAAATAAACCCTAATTACGGTGCAATGTAGTATTCACAAGATTTAACACATTCAAGCACTAAGCACATCAACATAGATCAGATCTAGCATATTATTCACATCATTAGGCACTAAGATATCATATTCATCTAAGCATACATCATTGCACTAAGAATTAATCATATGAACCATAAAAAAACCATAATTCACAAAGAAACCACAACACAGGATACACTTGGTTCACCCCCAGCCTAGGGCTATGTCCACAAACTCTTCTTCTCTTTATTTCTTTCTGTCAATCATCTACATGCACAAAGCCATAAGGTCCTACTTTGCATAGGACAGGAGATCTGCGCACACCTCGCCAGATCCTCCTTCCCCGAGCTAGGTTACAGCACAAAGCCTTTACACAGTCTCTTACATTCACTTGCACTTAGCGTTGTAGGCCTCACACAACATGCACAGAGCATTTACAACTTGCACTTAGCACATTGGCCTTCACTTGCCCTTAGCACCTCCTACTTACATTGCCTAGCTTTCTATTTATACATTACAAAATGGCCTAGGCATGGGTAAACCCATGGGTTGACATCCCCATATCCATTACATAAGCCCAAAACCCAAAAATCCCTAAAAGGGGTCAAGATCATGCGATCTCCGCTCCACCTTCGATAGCCTGTCGAAGTCCCAAAATAGGTCAAACCTGACCAAGGATCTCCAAAACTTGGTCAAGGGCCAACAATAAGTTATAAATTTATTTTAGATTTGTTCTACCTTTCTCCAGGATTCTCGAGATATACTGCATCCCCAAAATTCAAATCCATACAAGATATTAGGAGTGACAAGAGTCTCAAAGAGGATATTTTTCTCATCCCATAGCCAAAGGTTTTCTAATTTACAATTATTTTCAATCCCATGATAAGCTTTCCACCCTCCATTTATTATTTTCTCAATGCTATAATTCCAATTGAGCTTGTGATCAATATCAATTCCAATATACTTGTATGAAGGAACTTCCTCCAATGTATTATTGTCATATATGAAAGTATCATAGGTGATCTTGTTGGATTTAATTATCATAACCTTCATTTTTCCAGTGTTCAGAGTCATTCATGTACTAGAGAAGAATTCCTTGAGGATGTTAAAATGCTTACTATGATCACATGGATTCCTTTCCATAAGAACAATATATCCAACATAGAGAAGAAGGATGTTGATTATACTAGAAAGTGTAGCTCCAACACAACCTACATCTTCTAGACAAGCTTCCAAGTTGTCAATGTAAATGACAAAAAGGGTAGGGCATAGGGGACAACCTTTCTTGACTCATATATTGCAATTAATTTCTTCTGACCAACCCTTAGTGATGCTAAACTTAGAGATAACATTCTCATACAACCTTACCATAACATCTCTTAGCCTGGAGGGAACTTTTAGTTCTTCTAACTTATAATTCCAAAGGTTGGTCCTCGGCACAATGTCAAAAGATTTGATAAAGTCAATGAAACAACAAAGGAGATTGGTTTTATTGTATTGAAAATCCTTTGTAATGATCCTAAACACGACAAGGTGGTCCACGGTTTAATGATAACCTATAAAACCAGCCTATCTTTTATCACTTTTTCCATGGCTTTCTAGCCATATACTTATCTTCTTTTTCCAAAATACTTTCATGTAGCTTGGCTAAAATGGGGCTAATCATAATGGTCCTATAATTTGTATTATGACTATATTATAAATTGTTACTATTATCATATATTAATAATGTATTATTTATTTTATTTTCATATTATATATTAATAGTAATTATTTATTGTCTATGCACAAGAATCTAAACTTCCCATTATTATTTTTAACTCTCATCTCGTAATTCTAGATTATCCTCACTTGTATGGTAATACGATTTGACATACATGGATTTGATGTCACACATACATATTATTATTTTATAATTTCCTCAGGAGGCCCATTTTTGGAGAAAAGTTCCTCTAATGTTGACTTGGATTCTTCACAATGGGAAAGCAATTGATATTTGGGTTGATAACATTCAAGGAAAAGATAAGTTTCCTTCTCGACTAGACTTAGCCCCACTATAGATATGGTTGAGGGAGTGGGAAATGAACTCCCTATATGAAATCTGAAGTTGGGACACTAATAAAGGTAATTGGATGGGTTGGTTCTTCATATCCCCTCCAATGCATCTTCTCCCCCTCACTCATGGCCTAATTCATTCTTTAAGGGGATGTGCCCCATGGAACAAAATCATGAAAGATGTACAAGGATAGTGAGATGTAGTATATACAATAAGAGATGGTTATCGTTTCCTATTGGAATCCATATAATTTGTTGGGTGTTATATTTGAATTCTTTTCTAGCTCCATTTTCCCCCATTTTGACCTTAAAAACTACAATTTTTTCCCACTTTTACCTAACTGATGCATAACAAGTGTAAATAAGGTAATAAGTTGTTAATTGAGATGAAATATTGTTTTTCTTCTTGTAAATAATGTTAAGAGATATTTCTTTAGCAAAATTACCTATAATCCAGTTATTGCATGAATTTATTCTGTTTGATGAGTGATTACTAGAATTACAGGTTGGCATATCTCCACTCGCTCTAAGGAAGAATTTCCACTTGGAGATACTTCACCAATACTAGGAGATGGTGATTTATCTACCTTTTTATCCCCATGCTATTCAACACCCAGAGGTCAACAATAGTCAAATTCAATAGGCAGTTATTATAGGAAATCCACAGAACTATTTGCAAATCTGCCAGCTCACTCATAGAATTGGGAATTCGATGCTATAAGTAAGGAGCGGTGATCAACTTATCAGAAGATCAAGGATAATATATGTCAAACTCTATAATGGAGATCTGAACTATTTTCCTATAATTCATTTTTGAAAATAGAGTGTATTGAGGAACTCTCAATTTGCTTGTAATATGTATAAAAAATGAGAAACATAGCATAGGGAAGTTAGTGAGAATGTTGTTATGAACTTGAAGGCATATTGTAATTGTTGATATTTTCCTTAAATTCAATATAATGAAGTTTTGAGTTATCTTATGCATTGAAGTTCTCTACACATTCTAAGTTTAATCAACAACATATCCGAGAGGGACCCCTAGTATGTGTTGTGTTTATATTAATTAAGCAGTGTGTTGGAAGTACTTTCTCTTGGTTGCTTTCATACTTGTTCCTATTTCTTGTGATATCATGTTCATTGTAATTTCCTATAGATGCATAATTTTAGATTGTAGGAAATGTTTCTTTGTGTATGGTGAATAATTGTTTAGGATGATGATGTTAAGACAATCAAACAACTAAATGTTCTTCCAACTATTGAATTGTTCCAATAGTTATCACAATATATGCTCAAATATTAAACTAAGTCTATAAGTTTCCTTATCTGGACATTTCATTTCATCATTGAGTAAGATTAAGTTTACCTCCAGCCAACCTTCCACTCATGTGGAGAAATATTCCTTTTTTTATTTCATAACCTAGTTGGCCATGACAAAGTGAGTTTGTAAGCAAGCACACAGAGTGAATTTTTGTAATCTGAGACCCTACCATTTTACGATCAAGTCTAAGTGACTGAGAACATAAGAATTAATTTATGTATGTAAATTTGGCATTTTACCGTTTGATTTTTACTAAGAATCCTTCTGTAGATTCAATCTCAAGTTTACTTACTCAGATTGATAAGAAAATGTTGAGGAATATATACCACTAGTTCAACCTAACATCTTGGCGCCATTGTCGGGGAGGCACTAAAGGAATTGATTTTGAAAGTTAAACTTTTTTGTTTCTTTCATTGCAAGATTTTCAATTTTTCCTTTACTGCAAGTTTTGGATTTGTCTCTCTTAGATTTTATATTTTCTTTTTTTGTTTGGCTATTCACACATTTAGGACCAGGAGGAGTGTATGCAGGAATATGAGAGCTAAGAACCTACTCACATATTCACTTTAGTGAGTATGTGCAAGTCCTAGTCATGTGTGGTTTGCATTAATATACCTAGGGATAGCAAGGGTAGGTTTATTAAAACAAAGTAACCTACTTCATATATTTCAGAAAAACAAAAAGTATCAAAAAAATTAGAAAAACAAAAAGTTTCATAGAAAGACAACCCCCCACAAAATTACTAATTAGAACACAATGATTACCCACCAAAAAATTCATAAAATCATGCACTACTAACTTGATTACTGGTGATAAAAAAGATAAAGGAAATAAGGTTGTGGAAACAAGCACTAAAAAAACACAAACCAAGGAAGTCATTAAACAATCTGAAGATTCAGAAGATGAGTTAGAAGATTGGAACAAACAATTTTGGGTCTTTTGGGGAAAAGGAATGGAATATGTTGAATCTCATGCAGAAGGAGGTGGTCCAAGAGGAGAAATGGATGGCATAATATTAGGAGGTGGAGATGAAATAATACAATAAACATTGGAACAAAGAAGAGCATGAGATGAAAGAGAGAGACAAAGAACAAAAAATGAGGTAGATAGACAATGAAGAGAAATAAGAGAACCAAAGAGAGAAGAAAGAATACATAGAGAAAAAGGTGAAGCAGAGGGAGAACAAGAAATTGAAGTCCCTTTTGGATTTCCTATTATAGATGTACCTACAGATGTTGGCAACAAGAGAGAAATGAAATACATTCCTCCCTCAATTCTTCCCAATTTTTATGGTTCTCCCATTGAAGATCCAAATGCATTTTTATTTGAATTTGAAATCTTAAGTAGAACCTATGGTTATAATGATGATGCACACAAACTTCATTTGTTTTCCAACAACTTTAAAAGGAAGTGCACTAAAATGGTTCATGGGATTAGGTGAAAATTTGATTGCATATTGGGAGACTCTGAGGAAGATTTTCCTCAAGAAATATCAAGCATACTGCAGACCTCGAAATTCCAAGGAGGATATTTTTAGAATGTATCAACAAGTGGATGTAAGTTTAGAGGACTATTTGGAACAATGTTTTTATAATCTAGAAAAATCAAAACACAGTTCTATAAACCTTGATCTTACCTGTACTATATTTCTGAAAGGACTTCTAGATCAATATATAGATGGTTTTAATTTAATGGGTTCTTGGGATATATCTTCTTTACCATTTGAGAAAATACATGAGATGTGAAAGAAATACTCCAGAGGGAAAGCTAAATTGGGAATAATTCAAAGGGATACCATTTCAAAAGTGACAATCTACAACAGAGAGTATTACTAGGGAAGAAATTTGTATTGTACTAGAAAATTTTAAGAATGAACTTATGGGTACATTAACTTCCCAATTTGATTCCTTTAAAACTAATAAAGGACAGTAATAATAAACAACAACCTTAACCATTTTTTGTCCCTATTGCAGAAAAAAACATCCAAAGAATGAGTATCCATTAAAAAGTATTGAAATCTGCGGTATTTGTGTAGAAAATCGCGCGACAAAGGATTGTCCCTCGTTGCCTGGATTGAAAGCAATGTATAAGAAGCATCAAAAGTATGTTACAACATCTCACTTAGGAGACCCTGGTGGCTAGGGACATGCATGTTACAAGATCCCTCTCAACAAATTTTTGTCTTTCCTACTCAGAATTTTGCACAAACAACTTGGAATGATCCCATGCCATGGAAATAATGGCCTTCACAACAAAATTTCAATCATCCTTATCAACAAAATTGGAGAACCAATAATCCCTATAATCAACCATATTATAATTTTCAACAATATGCACCTCAATATCAAGCACAACAATCTTATTCACAACCATATTATCCACAACAATCCTATCAGAAACAATTTTATCCTTAACAACAACCATTTACACAATACCCCACACCTGTACAACAACCATTTCCATCAATTCCACCACCACCTCAACTAACTCAATCTAAACCTCTAGAACTACCTTCAACTCAAAAACCACCATGACCTAACACAATTCCTTCTCAGCCTATAGAAAATCCAAATAATAAAAAGGACAAAAATATATACAATGTTGAAGTGAATACTTTTCCCACTTACATTATTACTCCTATGGTATTACATGAATTTCCTACACAATTACAGGAAACCAATTTGCACTTAGGGAGAGTAATAAATCTAAAGTCACCAATAATAACTGAAGAAGAAGTAGATAAAACAATTTCAGATAAAAATAAAACAACAATCAAGCACTCAGTCAATCCATAGGAAAAATACCAAGCCCCTAAAATTGCACCTTTTCTTGAGAGATCACTGATACAAAAACAAGAAAAACCATAGATTTTACCTAAAATTGATATCTTGGAAGAATTGAAAAATATATGTATGAAAATCCCATTATTGGAGGCCATTAAATAGATTCCAATATACGCAAAAATAGTAAGGGAAATATGCAATAAAAAGACGGGTAGAAAAAAAAAGGATCCACCAGCTATACAAGTGATTGGACATTTAGAAAGCTTGATATCCACCAAACCAATCTCATAAAAATATGTTGACCATGGAATACTAGTCGTTACAACATTTATCAATAATTTTTTCATACCAAACACACTCATTGACTTGGGTGTTCCAATAAATGTAATGACATTAGAAACCATGCAAAATCTCAACATTGAAAATATTAGACTTACCCCTACGATTATAGAATTAGTAGATAGATCAAAGATTAAACCAATGGGTATAGTTGAAGATGTCATTGTTTCACTTGATTCCTAGAATTACCCTTTAGACTTTATGATTCTCCAACCCAAGTTTGGCTTAGGAAGACATCCATTAATATTGGGAAGGTTGTGGTTAGCAACATCTGACGCATATATTGGTTGCCACTCAAGAAACATGACAATCACAAATGGCTATGAGATAAAACAAAATAAAATTTACCCCCCAACTAAATCAGTTAATGAATTGGAGTAATTCAAATGGATAGACACAAATACAGATAATGAAATAATTCAGATTGTCTTAACAAGTGCACAAGCTCTCAACATCAAAGAAAATACAGACAAAAATCACCTTAATCATTGTATTTATTATCTTGATTATCCTTTATATTTTAGGGACAAGACATCATCAAACTATGAATGATCAAACTTTAAATCAAATTTTGAACAAGCTTCACCATCAACATCTTCATCATCAAATCTTGAACAAATTTCTACAATAAATTCTAAGAAAACTTATGTTGATTTTCTATTACGACAACATTTTCAGGAAACTTGTGCCATAGACAACTTGACATCTTTGTTTGACTCTATATTTCCTGTAAATACTCTATCTAATTCATGTAATAAAGTGTTTGTAATAAACATTTAATCTCTGTATTGCAGAAATATTCTAAATCTTTTACTTTGGAATAAACCGATATGCAGGGTATCCATCTGGATACTTGCACTCACCCCATATACATACAGAAAAATGTCAAACATTCCAACAACTGCAAAGACAAATGAGACCAACCTTAAAAAATATTGTAAAAGGCGAGCTGCAAAAACTATTAGATATAGGTTTCATCTACCCTATATTAGACATCTAATGGGTTTCACCCTTGGTTATAGTTCCCAAGAAAAGTGGAAAATGGCGGGTATCTGTAGACTAATGAGAACTCAACAAGGCCACATTAAAACATCACTTCCCTCTACCTTTCATCAACCAATTCCTAGACACATAATTTTTTTTTTTTCATTGATGGTTTCAATGGCTATAACCAAATAAGAATAACACCTAAATATCAAGAAAAAATGGCATTCACTTGTCCTTGGGGAACCTATGCCTACAAGGTATTTCCCTTTGAACTTTGTAATGCACTAGCCACCTTTCAAAGGGAAGTCAACCATTTTTGTTGATATAATAGATGATTGTGTAATGGTGTATATGGATGAATTTTCAGTTTATGGAGATGCTTTTGAGGAGGCTTTAGAGAACCTGGAAAGAGTTTTAAATAAATGCCAAGAATTAAGACTTGCTCTAAGCAATGAATTTTTTTTTATGATGCATATTGAAGGTATTGTGCTTGGTCATCATGTTTCAGCTACAGGTATTAAGGTAGATCCGACAAATATTGCAGTTATTGTCAATTTACCCACTCCATCCACTCAAAAGGATGTGAGGAGATTCCTTGGTCATGTAGGGTACTATATAGGGTTTATCATAAATTTCACTAAAATTGCATCTATTTTATTCAAGTTATTGGAAAAAGATGTCAAATTTTATTGGGACATTAACTACCAAATTTCCTTTAATGCATTAAAATAAAATAAAATTACAAACCCAATTTGACATTGCCTTTTCACATATCTACTTTCCTGGAAAAGGAATTTTTGGCAGTCATCTATGCAATAAACAAATTTTGGCATCACATTACAGGATATGCAATTTTTTTGCACACAGACCATTCATCCATCAGGTACCTTATGAATAAACCCATAACTAATGCCAAGATTACAATATGGCTTCTTCTCTTCCAGGAATTCAATATCATAGTGTTAGACAAACTAGGAAGGGAAAATTTGGTAGCAGATTTCCTTTCTCGAATCAATAATCTCAGTGAGACCTTTCCTGTTATAGACACATTTCCTAATGAAATTTTATATGTAGTTTATATTAACACTCCATGGTTTGTTGAAATTGCAAATTATTTGTCTACGGGGAAATTTCCACCACGCTTTTTGGAAAAATAAAAAAAAATGTTATTAGGCAAAGTGCTAAATATTGTCGGATTGGAGGAGACCTCTTCTACACATGAGTAGATTTGATCATTTGTTGATGTGTTAGAGAGGATGAAATGCTTGGCATTTTTAAGGCTTTTCATGATGAGCCTTGTAGTGGACACTTTTTAGACAAAAGGACAACCTATAAGATCCTTCAATTTGGGTACTATTGGCCCTCAATTTTTAAAGATGTCAAACAATATGTGAGGAGTTGTGACAGTTTCCAAAGGATGGGGCATCCTACTGCAACCAATGAGATGTCACTTCAGCTTCAGGTCATTATAGAAACATTTGAGAAATGGGATTTAGATTTTGTGGGGCCCATAAATTCACTGACTATGTCACCAAATGGGTAGAAGTGAAAGATCTACTAGATGCAACTTAGCATTCCATAGTAAATTTTCTTTTTGAAGATATTTTTATTCAATTTGGAGTACCTAGGGAGATTGTTACTAACTAGGGAGTGTATTTCACCTCAAATTTAGTTTAGTCCATTGTGCAACAATATAAAATCAGACACATGAAGTCCATGCCATATCATCCACGGGATAATGGCCAAGTGGAATCAAGAAATAAGGTTTTGGAAGGGATTTTGACAAAAACAATTCAGCTTCATCGAGTAGATTTGGAAAACAAATTCCTGAAATCTTTTTGGGCATATAAAACTACATTAACAACAGTCACAGGTTTCACCCCTTATGAATTATTCTATGGAAAGCAGGTACTCTTACCCATTGAATTTGAGGTGAAAAATTATAAAATTGCATCATAATTAGGATTAAATTTGTTGGAATCTCAACAACAAGAAGTCCTAGAACTGAATTAGTTAGATGAAATTCGCCAAGATGCATTGTATAAAACCATTCTTGTATAGGAGCAACAAGCAAAATGACACGATAAATTTATCAAAAAGAATCAATTCAAAGCCGTTGATTGAGACTTACTTTTTTATTCAAAGTTCAAAAAATTTAAAGGTAATTTTACCACCCATTGACTTGGACCTTAAGAAATTGATATAGTGTTTGACAATGGCTTTGTGAGAATCAAAACCATTGATGGTTCAAGAATTACATTTTTGGTCAATGGCCATAGACTAAAATTCTACAACAAGCCAACATCTTGAGATGAATTTGTTTCCATATTACTTTAGCAATCTGAGATGGAAGTCCTGAGCAAGGAGGATATCTCTTCTCCTCCTCTTTCATCCTGAATTTTATTTTCTAAGTTCAAAAAAAAAATAATAAAAATATTATATATATATATATATATATATATATATATATAAAGTAAAGAGAAAAATAAGGTTTAGAATGTGAAAACCCGTTTTATGGCACATTTGAACACGAACTTTAATTATGTCAGTCACGTAGAATGTAAGTTAATTTACTTAATTTATTTACATCGCTAGACTTATTTTCCTATGTGTAAGGCTTCCATTTGGTCTAACTTATCATGGGGTTGTGCAACTCTTTTTCCACGGTGGAAGATTCCGCGCTGGAAACCCACTCCAGATACTTCCCCACATAGTGGCTGGTATGTTCCGCGCTGGAAACCCACTCCAGATACTTCCCCACATAGTGGCTGGTATGGGAGTGATAAAGCTTCGCAGCCCCAAGGGACACAGGTTTCGAACTCGTGACCTCTCCCCAAACTGGAAGAGTGTGCGCACGTCTTAACCAATTGTGCTATCCCATGGGACCTGGGGTTGTGCAACTCGCGCAACTCTCCTTATCATGTAGAAATTCTCAGTCGCAATGTATTCTCCTACAATGGATATTATGATCAATTTAAGTAAATTCATCAAGTGGAACTATTAGTATACCTTCCTTAAATCATTAATCAATAATTAAGAAGTTAGTATTAATAATGGTTATTAATATTATCACGATCAAATATAACCAAACTATTAACAATTAATCCATTAATATTCATGCATATCTAAAATATTAATACATAACTATTAATATTAAGATTTTTAATAAAGGCAACTATTAGTTTAAGTTAAGGCTTTTTAATAACAATTATTAATTTAAGTTATGAATTTTTAATAACAATTATTAAATAGTCTATTGATAAGATTTTAATATATTCTCTATTTATTGATAAGGTAATTGTACAAACTGTAAGGTAAATCTTTGCGGAGTTATTTAATGGATTATAATTTTTCTTTTCCTTTATTTAGATTTAATTGACATACACACCAGAAGTTACAATCCGTAAAAAAAATAACAACAAAATTTAGATCAATATCTCCTATGATATTAAGATCTAATGGCACCATAGGATAAAATTGATTATAATTAGAGGCGGAAATATTCAGAATTACCAAATGTATACATTCTTAAAATCACCAATTTTTTTTTTGAAATAACACAACGGATAGATCCAGGTCCGCCCTCGACAAAGAAACTAGGTCTTCAATACTAATCAATCGTTACATAGAAGAACAGTAATGTTGTACACCTTGTATACCTTACTGGCGCTAAACAAACACTTGCATATACTAGATATGTTATATTCCGTCAATTATAAAAATTAGGATTTTATAAAAATGGCAAGAATTATTTCTAAGGCCAATCAAGAATTATCAAAACGCTAACCAATTCCTCTTTTCATATATTTCAATGCACATATTTTACTATTTATTAAAAAATAAAATAACTAGACAACCAAATACCGTGACAAAAATTTGATGAAGTGCGAAGATGATCCTTAACCTGGACGCTTGCATAATGTTCATCTCCTTTGCTTTCTAATCAAGGACTTCACCGATACCTCTCAGCCAATGCTAGGGGTACTCTTCTTCCCCATTAGTCAAAGGGGTCAAACACAGATTCTCAAATAAAAAACTGGCTCAAGCTTTCCCTTGCAAGGAGAGGCTTCTACCTCTTGCACAAGCTTGCAACCCAACTCACACAAGTAAACTTAGTCAATAGAAATTTCAACATCATTTCATTCCTCTAACAATAGGGTAATTTCCTCTTCCTCACCATTCTTTTTATAGTAAAATTCACATTGACACATGTCATGTCATGCACAATTAGCTAATTTTTAATAATTAAATTAAAGATTATTCACCCGCAACACATGTCACACTCTCCTCAAGTTGCACATGTTAAATCCCTTTTTAATTTAAACAATTAAGCATTTTCCCTCACACCCACAATTAGTTCCTAAATTTCCTCCTAGTTGTCTCTTAGTTCCCCAATTCCTCTTGTATTATGTCCCCTAACTAATTTACAGATGGAGTTTGATTATAACTCTTCTCTTAGTTATGATTTTTAGTGGTTGATTAACTTAGGATACTAACTCTATGTTGACAACCTATTTTCTCATGAATATATTTTATTTTAATTAAAATCCCTCTTTATTTATTTCATGTACACATTGTGCACATGCCTAATTTTTTATTCTTACTCTTTTCTTTACTAGTGTTTGTTTAGTCTAAATTCCCTTAACACAAATTATAATTTACTTGGTTAAAACATATAGGCTTAGACTTTAGGTTATGTTTTTCTGGTTTATAATTTAAATAAAGTTTGTATTCTCTTCTCTAACAAAATCTAGTATTTATTTTATTTCCCAAGGTAATATAGATTTTTATTGACTCATAATTTATACATGCAATGTGCCCTTCAAGACGCACCTCTGTGCTCCAAGGGTGCCACTTGCCATTGACTAGTTTGAAAGTTTGTCTAATGTTTGTATTCAATAATCCATTTATTGACCTTGTGTGAGACTAAGGGCTTTCTGAGAAATAAGGAATCTGCCTTATTGTGTGCCCCTCAATAATCTTCATGAGCGACTATCTCAGTAGGTTGTGACAGGGACGTTTCCACACCTCTCCCTCATCATTCTTGTATCTATGTATGACCCCTTTACTCCATATGCGAGTCAGATTAGCAAGCTTCACCATTCCTGCATCCACTAACAAAGACATTATTAATAATTCATATACACGCAATCAATACTGAAATCATCATCAATAATATATGAATTTAAATCAAGTACTCAAACCAAAGTAAAATTCCACTCCCTGACTCAATCCGGAGTCCAAGGAAGTCTATCGATGCTATCAGCATCCGCAACATGTCACATTTCCTGGACACTTAGGAAACCTCATCATAATACCCGCCAATGCTATACCTCAATATAAATAACATATCAACTTTCAAAAGCATAATCATAGCATACGCACACAAACCAAAATTGATAATCATAATGTATCATTTTTTAACTGGATCACTTGCTCACAAGTGTCCTCAAAGAATAAGTCAATGTATGAAAAAGTAATCAATGGAACTGGATGTTACAAGATACAACTTACATTAATATGGAATTTCACATTACCTTAAGTGACTACATCGAAGCACTCTAATCACCTGACTATACTCATGATTTCCTGAAGTTGTATCATGATGTTTGTTCCATCATTTTTGTTATAAACAATATCAACATGAAATTGTTATGATTATATTGTACATATAATCTTATTTCATACATTTAATGATTTTTCATTTTTGCATTTCCTCTGTCGAGAATCATAATATTACCCACCATCTAGTACATTCAGTTTATCCAATCAAACACCAACCTATATATATCATCATTGCAAATGATAAGCTTCGTCAAAATGAAATGATTTTTCCTACATGACAAAACCCTTGAATGATGAAACCCTATCATTCAACAAACTCTTATACATTTGAGTTAACCTATTAAACCGTCATATGAGTTATTTCATTATCCAACATTTTCCCCATCACTTTGATACTTTCATCTACTCCTTGTATGCAAAAAAATTATTCTTTTCTGGTAAGGAGTCAAACTTATCACCCAACGGATCCATCGGATAAAGGAAATAAAGGAAAATGGAACCTTCTTTTGTGGTTAGGTATAGACCAAAAGGAACAACACTCCTTTATGAGTTCCTGGCTTGTAGAGGATTTTTCCAAAAGGTAGGGTTGTTGCAATTATTTGAAATATTTCAAGGTCATAATGTAGCAGTCACAAAGGCGTTTGCAGAAACATTCAATGGAAAGACAACCACAGTTGGAGATGTGAAAATTTCTTTGACAGAAGAATTACTCTTAGAAATTACTGGGTTAGAAAAAACAGGGGAAAATTTGTTTAAAAGACAATGATTAAAAGGAAAAGGTTGGACAAAATTCTTAAGAAAAATCACACTGAAACCTTGATTGGACAAAAGGCATATCCAAAACTCTGCTCGATGACTGGTGTAAGTATTTGTTCTTCTTCATACAAAAATATTTAACATGCAAGGGAAATTATAGTCTAATTTATCTCTATCATGTTTGTTTCTAGCATCATCTAAAAGATAAAACAAAAGTAATCAATATGCCTTATTATCATTTGAAGATTCTCGTGAAGATGACAGTCGTTGTGTGGAAAAATACACCACATAAGGAAACAATTCTGTATCACCTTGCCCTAATTAAGTTAATTTTGTTGGATAAGTTGAAAAATCAAGCATGGGATGAATTTATTTCAGGAAACCAATTTCAGGAATCGAAGTTGCCTAATGAAGATTCTGAAAAAGAGGAACCAATTCCTATAAACCCTAAATTAGTTATTATAGGAAAGAAGGATAAATAGAAGAAGACACATGAGGGTTTATAACAACCTAAAGTAGAAGGAAAACAAAAGATTCAGGAGGAATATTCTCAAAATTTTGAGAAATATATAGTTAGAGCAACTAGGACCAATAAAAAAAAGAATAAAAAGGAGAAACAAATTTTTGAGAACATTTCGACTGAGAAATTAAAAAAGAAGGGAAAGAAAAAAATTATAGAAGTGGAATCTAATTCCACTGGTGAAGAGACTCCAACCAAAATAGTAAAAATGTGAGGAGATCAACATCTGAAGATGTATTGGCTGCAACAAATTGGATGACAAGGTAAATGGATCGAAAGGAATAGGAAGAAATTTTGTTGAACAAAACATAGGAGGACCAAGAAAACTAGGAAGACCATGAAACTTTATCAAACTTGTTAAAAAATCCTAGAACAAGAAAATATAAGGAGGATTAATACATGTTTGATTCAACTCATATTTTGCAACAACTACCATTATCTGAAGAAATTCTTGAACAAGATATTCCCAATGTAAATGAAGAAGTACAAACTTTTGGTACAAAGACCATAGTTGATGAACTTACAAAAAAATTAAAGAAAAAGAAGAAGAGGGTAACCAAACTAAAGACAACCATACAAGAGATGGAAAATTTGGACATGGTGGTTAAGGAATAAAGTAAGAAGGTGAAATAATAGAGTGTTCAACTAAGGGGAAAGTATGATGAACTCAGGTAGAAATATAGGGCTCTTAAGCATAATGCAAGGAAATGGTATGCCCAAGATTTAAAACCCATCCAACAGAATAAAAGGTTGTCTGATAAGATAAAGAAGAACAAGATTTGAAGCATGGGACCTTCAACAACAAATGTTTACGAGCCAGAGGATAGTTGAGGAACTGAAGAAACACATTTTTGAATTTTTGAATCAACAATTCCCTAACAATAGTATGCATGAGGACATTCCATATCCTATGTCTGGGGGAGATTTTGGGATTAGATTTGACTTTTTTTCCAGTTCCATTTTCCCCCATTTTGACGCTGAAAACTATTATTTTTTCCCACTTTTACCTAATTGATGGCATAACGAGTGTAAATAAGGTAATAAGTTGTTAATTGATATTAACTCTTGTTTTGGTTCTTGTAAATAATGTTAAGAGCTATTTCCTTAGAAAAATGACCTATAATCCAATTATTATAGGAATTTACCATGTTTCATGAGTGATTAATGGAATTACAGGTCGCCATATCTCCACTCACTCTAAGGAAGAATTTCCACTTGGATATACTTCACCAATACTAGGAGATGGTGATTTATCTACCTTTTCATCCCCATGCCATTCGGCACCCAGAGGTTAATGATAGTCAAATTCAACAGACAATTATTACAGGAAATCCACATAATTATTTGCAAATACGCTAGCTCACTCATAGAATTGGGAATTAGATTCTACAAGCAAGGAGCGAGGATCGTCTTATTCGAAGATCAATGACCCAATCCAGAAGATCAAGGAAAATCTATATCAAACAATATAATGGAGATCTGAACTATGTTCCTGTAATTCATTTTTGAAAATAGGGTGTATTGAGGAACACTCAACTTGCTTTTAATAAGTATAAAAGATGAGAAACATAGCATAGGGAAGTTGGTGAGAATGTTGTTATGAACTTGAAGACATATTGTAATTGTTGATAGTTGCCTTGAATTCAATATAATGAAGTTTTTAGTTATCTTGTGCATTGAAATTCTCTACACGTTCTAAGTTTAATTCACAACATATCCACGAGGGCCCCATGGTATGTGTTGTCTTTATCTTTAAGCAGTGTGTTGGATGTACTTCCTCTTAGTTTCTTTAATACTTTTTATTGTTTCTTGTGAGATTATATTCGCTGAAATTTCTTATAGATGCATAATTTTAGATTGTGTTCAATGTTTCTTTTTGTATGGTGAATAATTTGTTAGGATGATGATGTTAAGACAATCAAACAACTGAATGTTGTTCCATATACTGAGCTATACCAACAATTATCACAACATATACTCAAATATTAAACTAAGTCTGTAAGTTTCCTTATCTTCACATTTCATTTAAGCATTGAGTAAGATCAATTTTACCTCCAACCAACATTCCACACATATTGAGAAATATTTTGTTCTAATTTCATAACCTAGTTTTCCAAGACAAAGTGTGTTTGTAAGTAATCACATAGAGTGACTTATTTCAATATTAGACCCTACCATTTGACGATCAAGTCTAAGTGACTGAGAGCATAGGAATTAATTTATGTCAGTGAGTTTGGAATTTTACATTTTTATTTTTCCTAGGAATCCTTAGGTAGATTCAAGATCAAATATGCACATATGGTGTTAGCTCAACATAAGTTTACTTGGATTTATAAGAAAATGTTGAGGAATATAGATCACTAGTTCAACTCAACATCATTGCAACAATGCTCATTGCAGTGGAAGATGATTAGCACAATGATGGGTTTCCAAAAATCAATGTATTTGGGTGGGTCATGGCATAAGAGAAAAAACTCACTGCAGATAATTTACAAAGTAGAGGTATAGTAGGCTCGTCAATATGTGCATTATGTTCCATGCAAGTGGAAATAATATGACATGTATTCTTGGATTTCATTTATCCTAAAGAAACCTAGGAGCATGTTTTGGATAACCTATCTCACAAAGATGAATGGCCTCAATGTTGTGGGAATTTTTTCAATCAATGGAGCAAGCTATGTAGAGGTAATTTTCAGCAGAAATCATCTTTCAAGTGAGTGTGGGAAGTGTTTCCAAAGTTTCTGTGTTGGAAGATATGGCTAGCTCACAATAATGTAATTTTTAAGGAGGAAAGGAAACATCCAAGGAAAATAGTATTAAAATATATTTCTCTCCTTTCTCAACATTTGTAGTACAAAATAAAAACTAGGGATCACAAGTTAGACAATTGTGAACAATATTGTATGGTAAAGTTCAATCTGTATTGTGATTTCCTTCCACCTCTTAGCAAGAAAGCATTCACTCCTCCATAGGAAATCAAAAAGGACATCCATGAATTTTCAAAATGGAAAGAACAACAAGAAGATCATATGTTATTCTTTGATGGGGCCTCAAGGAATAACCCAAGGGAGGTAGGTACAAGGGGGAGACTTTTTAATCCTAGAGGAAATCAAATTGCATATTATTCCTAGGGGCTCGAGAAATTCTCCAACAATATGGAAGAGTCATACTCATTGTGGAAAGGATTGGACATAACTAAGGAAAAAGGCCTCAAATCCATTATCATTTTATGGGATTCGATGATGATGATAAGAGCCATGAGAAGCAACACCAATCTGGAAACTGATGCTTTGAGTATGCTTATCGCAAGAATTCATAAATATCTCATAATTTTTGACAAGGTATTCTTATACCATATCAAATTGGAACTCAACAAAATATTTGATTAATGGGAAAAGGTTGCATCATCCTTAAGCCTAGGTTTATGTTGCAAATACGGGGTGTATGGTTACTCCCCTATACCATAATGGGTAGTCATATCAACACAATTAATGAGAAGTAGGATTCGTTGAGGCATGAAGCAACTGGAAAGTGCATTAGGTAGTTTTCAAATATGGTTAGTCTTGGGAATAATAGGGTTATTTAATGAGATATGTTGGATAAAATTATTGAATGTTGGAAATATGTGGTACAAGGTTCCCTTGACTGTGTTTTCATGGTGAGGGCTCTAGGATTTAGGAGAGGAGTGTTTGGTGTGGTTGGGAAAGTACATTGGTCTAGGGATACCAGGTTGGAAGGTGTAGATAAGTGTGTGAGGGTGGAAACTTCAAGTAATTATGGGTTTTCAATTCGGGGGTGCTTGTCATTTCCTTCCAATAATTCCCTGTCTTTCTAGGCACATTCTTTGGAATTCATTTTTTGTGATGGTAATTTAGTATACGTACCTTAAGAACAACATTAATTCCTTTCAATCTATATTTTACAAAGTCAGAATCAACACCTTTGATTTGGGGGTTCTTTGGTTTGGTGTTTTTGGTATGTTCTTATGCAAGGTAGAGATGGACAGTGCAAAGTGGAGGGAAGTTAAGAAGGTTCTAAGGTGGTACACAGAGATTACTCAAGCCAACAATAGTGCTTTCCTACAAATTTCCAAAAAAATGGCTGAATTTGAGCACACCAACATTGCAAGTGCTGCTAATATATTGAATTTATTCTAGCAACATGCACACAGTATTGATGCTCATTAGGTAGAGTGTCAACACCTTCAATCTCAGGTCCTCCCGTAATGATTGGACTCCATCTCACTTGCCTCAAAAAAAAATCCTCTTAAAATTCATGGCAGGATGAAGTTCAGAAAGAGGAAATAGTAGGGTAGACACACAAACGAATGGACGTGGAATAAATCAACTCTCCTCACTCTGCAAAGGAGCCGAAATTTTAGGATAACGTTCTCCTTGACTGGTAAATGTTTTTCAGAGTAGTTTTTTTATTAAGACAATTTGTCAAGCTTGTAACCTGCAATAATGTATGGAACCATGGTGTAAAAAATACTTTATAACTGTATATAGCTATCTTAGAAATATTCTTGGATATAGAGAGAGACTCTGCAATTTTGATTGAACTTGTTGTATGCTTTTGCACATTCCTGTTTTAATGAATGTAAAAAAAAAAATTGGTTAAAACAAAAGCAATATAATCTTTTAATTTCAATTATACCATAAACATCATACACCCACAATAAATAATAATATTATAATAACTAGTATATATCGTAATAATACTAGTGTACATGTGTAAGGTATGTATACGTATCTAGTGCATACATAGCTCATGTGTGTATTAATGATAACAACCATCACATCTAATGCATCATTCATATATTCTCACAACCAAATAGGAAGTACAATGAGTCACGTAATGCATTAATCAATAATATATACTAACATAATAACAATAAATCATTAGTCATAACAATTCAATACAAATTGTACATTGCACCTGGATCACCATAAGTGAACTAATAAAACATTTATTACACAAAAAGGGAATAATTCAGGCACCAAGTTTACATTACTAATTCCCAACAACACTCTCAACTACATTGAATCACTTTTCCTCCCTAACCTACTTCCATATTCCACATCATATACTTTCTTTTTATGGACTATGTTGTAGCATCAAATATATTGGCGTAATTCCAAATAGAACCCGTAAGTGGAGGTTTCAACTACCTTGACTGAGCTTCCCCACTATGAAACTAGTAATTTCCATCACATGTCTAAAGGAGCATGGCTTTACACAAATCTCCCATGACTATAGGTTTCAAAGGATAAATGGTGGGCACTACCTCTACCCCTCCTAATAGAACTAGGTTCAACACCCTATCATTGACCATAATGTAGTGTTTTTATTGTTTCTCTTAGATATTTGTCATCAAATATCTAGTCTGGGAAACTATGCTTCTTGTAAAACACGGACTTGCCCAAATATCATAGCAATGCATTGAAATAATTAATAAATTATTCCTATCGTATTATTTATTATTCAATGTCCATGACATCTATCACTTTAGTATGGCACTTGTATGGCTATCACGTAGGCCATTCAACCTATGTGTTAGTTTACAACACACAATCATGCATAACCATAAAACTATTGATATGTGATTTCCATGCTACTTATCGACAAACAATGTAAACCAACTAGTTATTCATCACGTGCATGGTACTTATTGATTCATTAAAACATATCATTCAAACTGGTATCCATGTACCAAAATATTTCACTTAAGAAGTTCATGCTAGAAGTAAATCACACAACCTTGATCATGTAAACAATAACTATTCATAATATTCACATATATGTAGGTCGACATGTCCATATGCTAAAGTTCCATCATTCTAAAAGTCTTCCACAGATAATAAGAAAGGAAATACAAATAGGTCATAATGTATGCTCATTGGTATTTTTGGATATAAAATGTGTCGAGAGTTTTGAAACGTCCAGAAATACTAATGAGCATTATGAAAAACTGTGAAAACCTACACCCTCAGGTTATAAGGTAGTTTATTTGCCTAAGTAAAAAATGGGTCATTACATACACCCACCCTCCAAGAATATTCATCTCAAAGTTATCATCAAAAAAGTGTGGGATGATCTTGATGCATGGTCTGTGCATCCTCCTAGGTACCAAATCATGGGATATATTCGTCCCACTAGAAATTAACATGGTCCACCAAGTGGTTTTTGAGCTGTTAGACCCTATGATCCAATATGTGTAATGGTTCAACCAAAATGGTTCCGACATCTAAGAATTGCAATTCCTTCTAGTTGAATTTGTAGTGAGATTCATCAACAACATAATGTCATAATATAAAGATATGAAAATGTCGATGCATGGTAGCATCGGACATGTATTTCTACATAGGTCTATGTGTCTAGACATGTGGAAATCATCCAATACCTTCTATCCTCGACTTTAATTTAATTAAAGAAATTATTAAAGTAAAGTGATTGTATTTAGTAAGTTGAGTTTTATTTAAGGAAATCCATTAATTAGCATTAATGAATTAAATAATAGTCATTGATCTCAAGTGAGGTGAGAAGTAATCTCAATCGTCAATCACTTTGGATATTAGGGTTAAGTCATAAATCAATATTATAAAGAAAGACGTGGGTGGAGGAAGACACTTTAATTTTTCATATTAATCGAGAGAGATTGATTTGAGACAGAGAGAATTGGATCACAAAGGACTGTGATTCAAGGTGATGTTGGATAGGTGGAGAAGGACTTCCCTCTAGAGATATAGGCTAGAGGAAGAGAGAGAATAGTTGTACAGTAGAAGGATTAGCTTTCGTGGATAGTGCATGTTTTTTGAAACAATCGCATAGATAGCAGGAGTTTCAACGTTATAGTCATGTCAATAGAATACGGAAGTGTGGGTATCAGTGTAATATTCACGTTGTTGTCATATAGGATCGTACAACAGGCTTTGGCAACAGATCAACTAGTCAGGTGTAGATGTACTTTTTCTCTTTTCTATTTGGACCATTTTCCTAGTAAGGGAGCCTTTGTAAGCTTTGAATTTATTTGAATCATAATCTTAGTTGATGGTAATAATATATTTGTCGTGTGCATGATATTTTGGTTTCCAATATTGCTTCCACTATCTTTATTTGAGTTGAATATTTCAATAGTGTATTTATTTTTTTATTTTTGAGATGATAATATAATTTGCAGTAAGGAATCACTAGATAAAAAAGTACCTAGGTGCTAGAGTAAGGGGATTTCAACATGGTATCAAAGTGCATGCTCTGAGAGGAATCTAGATCTCAAATCCATAACCAACATGCATAAATCAAAGGAAAATATTTTGGGAAACAATCGTACTATAGTCATGTCATTCGCCAAGGATACCGCAAGTATGTTTTATGTAGTTTCACATATGAAATGAGTATTTGGTTATAGGTTGTGAAAACCAACGTGGGTATAAGCGTAACAATCATATTGTTAGTGCAGATAGCATGGGAAGAGGTCATATAGGTTAGTATAGGGAAGTTTTAGTAGCAGGTTATTTTGGGGTAGTTTATTAGGTCTAATGGATGGCAACAACACCTTTGAGAGTTGAAGATATATTGGATGGAGCATCCAACTTACTATATTGGAAGGAAAGAGAAACTTTGGGAGTTAGTGGAAAAATTAGTTTCTTCACCGACAGATCCTGTAGATTGGGCAGTTCACTAGAAGAAAGAGATCAAAGTCGAGAAAGTACTCTTGGATTTAGTGAAGGATCATCTAATTCCTCACTTATCCAAGAAGAAGATAGACAAAAAGATTTTTGATTCCTTGGTAGGTTTATTCTAGAGAACTAAAATGAATAGGAATATGTCTTAAGAAAAAAACTCGGATCGGTGAAAATGTCTATAGATTTGAAAATGTTACCAACTATATCATGAGGATCACACGGGTGCGTGATCATATCTTATTAGTAATACGAAGAATGAAAAATGAAAGAGTTCTAGAAAGAAGGGTAACAATGATGGAGGATCATTGCAGCCAGGGAATAAGAAGGACTAGAGTAAAATAAAGTGCTTCTCATGTCGTAAGAATGGACATTATGTATCTCAATGTCTGAAGAACAAGAAGGGTAAAGGAAATACATAGACAACAACATCAATAGAAACACAACTTGATGATTTTGCAACAAAGTCTAATGAGGATTACTCATTGGTTTATTTCCTTTCTACCAACACAACTACAAGGAGTGCGTGGTACTTGGACAGTGTGCATCTCATCATATGAAAAAAGAACAAGATCTATTTATCATTATGACAGAGAGGGAATCATATATTCATGTGTATCTTGTTGATGATGCCAAGTATACAGTGAAGGGAGAGGGAACAATTATGTTATGGATCAAGTCAGGAGACTCATTGGATGCCCAGGATGTGATTTACATACCAGGTTTGAAGAATAATTTTCTCTCAGTATCATTTATGGAGGACATGGGTTTTTCCATTATTTTCATAGACGGAAAGTAATCATACGTCCATAAAAATCTATCTCGGTCACAACAATGGTCATTGGGGTTAGAGAGGGAAATTTATACAAGTTGTAGGGAAAGCTTGTTCAGGATTTGTCACATGACAGTGACAACCTATGTGATCTATGGAATAGGAGGTTGGGACACCTACACTACAGATAATTGCATAATTTGAGGGAGATTGTTATATGTCTTCTAGAGTTTAGTATTGAACAACAAGGAGTGTTCAGAGGGTGTGCACCTGGAAATAATGTCAAGGATTATTTTCCTAGTAGAAAGAGTAGGTCCAAGGGTACCTTGGATCTTATCAATTCATATGTGAGTGGGCCAATTTCAGTAGAATTAGTATAGGGATCATCATACTATGTGACATGTATTCATGATTTTTCTAGGAAAACCTGGATCTTCTTTATGAAGACCAAGGATGAGGTCTTCAGTTAGTTTCAGGAGTTTAAAGCTCAGGTGGACAAACAAACAAGAAATATTATCAAAGTCTTGAGGTTGGATAATGGGGGAGAGTACACCTCCAATGAATTCAAGGATTTATGCAAGGTGGAAGGGATCAAGATGGAGATGATAGTCTCATATAACCCTCATCAAAATAGGGTTTCAGAGAGAAAGAATCGATCCATCATTGGTTATGCGAGGGACATGATACATTAGTAGGAGTTTACTATGGTTATTTGGGAAGAGGCATGTAACATGACAATATATGTGAAAAACATAAGTCCTCATAGGATATTGGGGAACAAGACTCTGGAGGATGAATTCTTAGGGGTGAAGCTAGAGATTGGTCATTTGAGGATCTTTGGTTTTCCAGTCTACATCCATGTGTGTGTGGATAAAAGGACAAATCTAGAGCCTTCAATACATAAGGGTATATTTTTGGGGTACGAAGAGACCTTGAAGGATTATAGGATCTTCATTCTAGTGCAATAGAAGAAATTTGTGAGCAGAGATATTAATTTTAACGAGAACTTGGAATCTAGGATATCTTAGGAGTCATCAACAGTGATAGGGGACAAGGAGCATCAAGCTCTGAAGGATGGAATCAATCAATATTTTGGACTTCAGGTGGGGAGGAGGACATAACCCCTTCTAATATTATCAAAAGACCCAAGTGGCTATTACAGACATTGAAGGATCCTGATGAGGATCCTAATGTTATGAGGAAAATCACTCTATGGCATGGGGTAAACCACAATCGACAGAAATGACTGCATAAATCAACTCTAATATCAAGTATGTTATATAAACAAACATGCTAACAAGACAAGATAAATATCCTACCTCACCCAGATGCTTGATGAAGTCCACAATTGAGCACTTGACTCAAAGCTATATACCTGCAACTTGTCCTCAACAACCAAGATACACAAGCATATGGTGATAATATATAAAGTTAACACATATAATAACATAATCCATCAATATTAAAAAACAATATGCCCATGGAATAACAATTCAAATATTTTCAAGACATTAATTGGACGAGAAAATAGTATTTCTATTAAAATGTGATCAACATAAGCATATGAGTGACAAACTTCTATTTTGGCATGTCTTGGAACCGAGAAACTAATTCCTTTCCAGCTGGGCCTCCACCAAAGTAAATTTCGTATAAGAGAGACAATGAGGTTATCCATCAAAGAGGGAAGAGGTTGGGGGATGAACAATGTGTTCAGACTTTAAAGGACAAAGGGATGCAGATTCAATATGAAGTGAATAATTTCTCTAGAGTAACTTTTCTCTCAAAAGTTGAATTCTTCTCCTTCTCCACAGCTTGGATAAGGCCCATTTATATCCTTCAAATGGAACTGAAGGGCCGAGTCGAGATGTTTCCATTATATGGAAGGTTAAGGATCAAGGATCTCATGATGTGACATGGAAACCGACACCATTTTTTAATTTTGGGAACAAAACCCGATGTATGTGGGATGTAATGGTCCAACCTGTGTATACGCGTGTTGTATAGCTGTTAGCGTGCATATATGTGGAAAAATATTATTTTATCTCTGGGAACTGCGAAAAGGGAATTCAATTCTGCATAAGGAAATGGAAAAGGCATTCTAAACAAGTTTCATGGGGTGAGGAAAATCTTTCTATAACAGATGCCCCCTAATGTGTGAGGTCAGAGGAGTACCTGTTATGCCCTAAATACATTATAATTCCAAGAAGTGGAGTAATGGAGACCTAGCTGGATGAACTAGTTTCTCATATAATATTACAATTCATAATGACTTTGTACACATGGCTGCCAATTTGAATTACACTTCGTATCCATGTGGAAATATACCAAACAAATATTCATGGCCATGAATAGGAAATACAAAGTAGATACATGCCAAAGGTTGTCATAGCCACGAATAAGGCCCAGTGAAAGCCAGTCTCAAAATCAATTTGAAGATATCTATATACAATGGAGTACAATCTGATCTCCCATGATCATTGAAGTCATATAGGTATTGGTCCAATGAATGATAACAATAGCTCAGGAAAGCTGTGACTATGAAATGATGTCTTCAATTCTTATACACGATCCGCCAAAGGTGAAACTATACATCATGTGAATAAACGAGTTGTGTTTGAACACAATGAGACTTCGTTTGATTACTGATCATTAAGGTATATCGTTAACAAACATGAGACAACCTACTGATAATGAAAGTAGGTATCAAGGAACCAAGTACATTCTTGCAAGTGTGAATAAAGGTGTTGAGGTCGAACACTTGAAGAATCCATTGATCAGGAGACATTGATGTATTCCGAATTGTTGATGGAAAAAGAACCTGGCACTGATGACTACAAGCCTCTAGGTACTCATAGGACTCTAGGCCTCATTTCCAAAATAGATGAGCTGAATTCGATGGAAGGAGACCCGCTAAAAGGAGATAATTAAGGCATCTCTCATCAGTAAACACGAGGTACAAAGAAGTATCTTGATGATTTGGAGGAACTCGGATGAAGATGATTTTCACAAACCAATGACCCTATGCATCTCTCACATGCACCAGATGCATGTAGTGCACAAAAGAGACCCTTTGAATAGCAGCCAATAAGAAAAATTGTCGACAAAGGTGAGGAAACCACCAATAAGGATAATGGAATCCAATACAATGCATGAATCCCAATGTGTGAATATATTTCTTTCCATCGAACAAAAGGGAACCCCCCCAGTCAACGACCAATGAGGATATGTGTACTATTGGTTTCAAGGTTACCTACCCATAATGAAAGTAGGACCAGGGTGCACGGTAGGACTGCAACTTCATGTAACTCTGAGACACATTGAGGGTATGGATTACATGCAAAGTCAAGATTTCTAAGAAATGGCTGACATAGGTTTATAGAAATCCTTTGAATAAGAGCATGAGACATATGGAGGACTTTGACAACATAGACTTGATAATGAAACTTTGTGATGCAAGAGGCACCAATCAAACTCTCCATAGGTACTGGAAGAGTAACTAGTCAAAGGAGTAAACTCTAAGTAACGAGCTCAGCTTCCTAAGGTCATGTTAAACCCAAAATTTGGATGAAAAATGGGCTCAAAATTTTGTGCTATGTTCAAAACCGATACGACTGCTGCCAACATGAGATAATATTATTTTCTCGCCCATCCTTTTTTTTTTCATAGACAAATGAATACTATGATACAAAGGAGGAAACAAGTGTCGTGAATAAGAAACTAGCTCCAACAGTGGAACATACCTATGCTCAATGCAAGGAGGTGCATGCAGGATATGGACACTCAGGGAATGTTTCCTCGTACAATATAGGGTGTCAAGCTGCAAAGGATATAAACAAGGCTCTTCTTGGTTGATGATGCAAATTGCTAAGCTAATAGGCTTATAGAAAGAAAGAGAGAACTGAAAATAGGCTCAATACTGCAAGAAGAACAATGGAGTGCAATTACAACTTAACTCCAAAGAATGTCCTTTTTCAAAAATTTAGTCCCCTAGGCTCGAAAAAGTATAAAAAAATACCTAGGAGAACTCTTCTAGACACTAGTGACTAGAGTTTTACTTTTTCAAAATTAGTCTACTTGGTCTGAAAAAGGGTTAAACTTACACCAAATATATGTTCTTTCCTTTTATTCCTCTTGGTTGCTAGTTACCATTCGGGTTAGTCGACGATTGTACATAATGCACATCTGCAGACTGAGTAGGAGTGGAGGACACATATGAAATTTGTCCTCCTACAGACTGTCTTAGAGACAAGTCTTTCAACTGGCTTGTCACCAAGTCTATAGATTTAGCATTTGTAGAGCCTATAATTCCATCGACATGAGGCCTGAGATTTTGTCTAGGGTCATAATTTGATCTTGGTGCGTCATGAATAATTTTGTATAACATCCCAGACTAAGCATATATGATATATAACTGTTGGTGTTTGAAACTCACTTCTTGTTCAGATATTACCATGTATGTAGAGACATCCTTCGAAATATAAGGTAGTAAAGACTTAAGAAACCATTCCAATAGGAACTCTAGAGGAATGTAAGATTTGATTAACCTCTTCTGTCTACGCCACTCTTGGATGTGATCTAAGATATGGATGACATTGTCTTGGTGGAGGGCTGGCAAAAGTTCTATCCCGACATCGTAATGAACCGACAATTGGAAGTGATTGACAAAGTCACCCCAGGTAGCTCTATGTACCATTTTACTGTGACCCTCGTGAGGGTGCATTGAAACAATCTTAAATGAATAGAATCATCGTTAATGGAATTTGAAGAGCACCAAATATTATAAGTAGTGACGTGATAACCAAGATCCTCACCACTCTTTCCCTAGAATTTCAGAATATCTGACAGAATCTTAATGGGGATAGGGGGACATGAAGGATCATGGCTCACCAGGTCATTCATTAATCTTGATAAGTCTGGAAAATTAAGTGTGGCCAGAAAAGGGAGTCGGGGTTGCAGAATCTAAGCCCATGCTCCTGAGAAATCTTGTTGTTGAGGAATCACAACCCATCTAGGGTTCTGGTATACACCATGGACCTGTTTGGGATTGAAAAACCCCCATACAAATGGATTCATAAGGAGTTGGTTGGGAACCATTCCAGTAGGTATGTTATAATGAGATTATAAATGTTTCCCCCAACCAGAGTAGCTCTAGGCCGGGGGTTTCCCAAAGTATGAAACTCACTTCCCCTGGGTGGAAATATTGAGGATAGAGGTGGATTCATCATGCCAAATGTGTTGGTTAGAATCAGTGTGGACAAGGTAGGTGTAAAGGAAAAAACATAAGCAAMAACTTTTCCACCTGGTTGACCACTCCATCGAGGAGCATTAAGACTAGGATTTGACCCAGGGTAAAAAGGAGGTTGGCTTCCAACCATAGGAGTCGTTTGGGGAATATGAGCACTCCCAAACTAGAATGGAATATGATGAGGAGCCATGCCCCCAAGTCCAATACTAGGATTTGTATTCATTGTTGGAATGGATGATGAAAATTGCGATGCAAGATTCGACATACCATAAGAGAAAAGGATAGAGGTCATAGGGATAGACTGAGGATTGTACCTAGGTGTACCAAAAATTGACCCAAAAGGGTTTGTCACTATAGGTTGAGTAACAACCATAGGTTGGATAGAAGTGATGAATGGAACCTTCGGCACTACAAACATAGTGGTCGAAGGTGTAGAAGGAGCTCCATTAAATACAATAGGTATGGGAGTCGAAGGAATCCCATTATCTTTCTGACTCGACTTAGTACTCATACTTGTATGACCACAAGTATGGTAGGTGGAGGTGTGTGTATCATAGTTGATAACAATAACATCCCAGTTTTAACCCTTATGAACTATAATGTATTATGTAATTTTGACTTAGGCCAATGAGCCGATAAAGTGAAAAAGGGGCCAGAGTGCCTAGGAAATGTAATACTTCATATACATTTAAAAATACATCGCTGGCTATAAGACAGACAAGGACAAAAGAGATAGGGGGCTATGATTCCACGAGAGAGGGGGCTTGAGGGGCTAATTCTTTTTATTATTATTTTATTTAACCATAATTGATTTTACAGAGAAAAGGGGTTACATGATCTTCTTGGGGGAGGCCATGTGGTCCTTGATTTCCAAGTAATTATATAAACCCATCTTTGGTTTGTTTGGGGGTTCATTTTATCTTATTCATTCATAGTACACCCTTCTCACTTTTTCATCTTTAGGAGCCTCATTCTTGTTGAATTCGTTTGCTCTTGGCATGAGCATGGATACAAATGGCTACATGAGGGTGGCTTTGGGTGAAGTTGGGGGTCTCTCTTCCCCTAGTTGGGCGATTTTCCCCTAGTTCATCTTCTTCCCCTTACTCCCTTGTTCTTCTTCCTCTTCACTCACTATTTATAGTTCCTGTGCTCTTTGGTTGAGCATGGAAATGAATGGAAGGAAGAGGAGAGCCATTGTTGAATGGCTGTAATATTTTACTGATCATTCCAGGAGGGAATGGATTCTTGTGTGCATGATCTTGATGGAATTTCAGATAGAAATGTCCACAGTTGAGAATCCTTGGATTTTCTAGTAGGGAGATATTCTGACCAGTAGCATTGGAGCCTTGGAGAGAAATGGAACAACCTCAGGGACTGTATGGTAGATAAAGGTGTTCATTCCTTTGAGTTGTGCAGGATGAGGGGGGAAGAGAGCTGGAAATTATGATTTTTTGTGTGGTTGGGAAACCTGAGAGCTAGTTAGCCAATTGTTACATGTTTTAGATTTGGCCTAGGACCCATCCTTGTGGATTCATAACCCTGGCTTGGGGGTGAACTATTGTTGAGAGTAAATGAACAACAATGTCTATGGTTGGGAGGAACGTCCTTGGTCTATAGTGAGTTGGTGAATGTTTACTTGAAAGATCAGTGCTCTATGTGTTCTCTGTATAATGTTATTTTGTTGTGTATTTAATTATCCATGAGATATGAATTTTTAATGTTCCTGTCTACTGATTATTTGTTATGCATGGAACATTGCTTACTTCTGTATGTTGTATACTAGATATTTATTAATGGATGTGGTTTATTCCTGCTTGATTTCATTTTAAATGTTGTTATAATTCAAACACAGATCATAGAAATGAGTCTTGGGACTACAACGTGCCCCACCTGCTGGTGGTTGTGTGTGTTGCAGCCTGTTTAAGTGGCATATCCCGTTCCTACGAGTGGATGGGTATGTTATAGATTGGTATCAGAGATACAGGTTGAGACATCGGGTTGGAATGGGATGGATATTTTAGACAATATATCATGGTTGAGATCGAGTTAGGACCTTGAAGTCA
The DNA here is from genome assembly GCA_010110895.2 of Picea sitchensis. Taxonomy (NCBI): domain Eukaryota; kingdom Viridiplantae; phylum Streptophyta; class Pinopsida; order Pinales; family Pinaceae; genus Picea; species Picea sitchensis. The sequence goes on along the minus strand of SNQJ01S0091202.1, from coordinate 8,755 downwards.
TGAAGCTYAAGAGGAATAGTGATGTAGAGATCACGTAGAAGCCAGAGCGTCAAAKATCCTTAGTAAGGGATTGAAGGATCATGATTGTCCCTTTTGAATTTAAGAACAATCACCATTGTGGGATCAAGTTTAGATTTGGACTATTGGATCTGTTCAGGAGAAGATAGATCCTTCGCAACCATTGGATCTGGAGAAGGTATGGGGTCATTAAGCACCAAAGTCCTTCAGACTCTGTTGCTTCAACAAATGCTAAGTCGTTTGGTCTCCAGTCCGGTCTCATGATAAGGTAAAGGGTTTTGTTAGAGGTTCAAAGGGCATAGAAGTGAATAAGCCCTTAGACATTATGTTCAAACAAGTTCATGTGTAGAGAATAAAGAGAAAAGTGCTTGAGGAAGGCGCTAAAGAATTAATAAGCTCATGGTTTCGAGTCATGGTCACATGGAAATTGGATTGAAGGAAGCGCCAATGTAAAATTTGGATTTTGTACCAGTTTAAACGAGGTTGTGTAATTTTTAGACAAAATATTGTTGCAAAATAAGAGAAAAAGGGTTGAAAGTGGATTTTTTTTGGGAAACCATAGCTTTCAGTGCGTATATCGAATTGGGGGAAAGATTATAATTATTGGGAAGTTGAGCCAGAGGATAATGGAATCATTCTATTTTGGATAATTGATATAATTTATATAATTTTATTCATAAATTAAACAGAAAAGGTACCTGTAAATTTAATTGACAATTTTTGTATAATATGTATAATTCTAACCAGATGATTGCTTGCAGATTTTGGCAGGGTTAGAGGTATAATCAGGTCAATTCTAGTCTAAGATCAGATGTAAGAGTCATGAAAGAATGACAGAGGTTATAGAATTTGGATGAAGTAATAAAAGAGCTACAAAGAGAGTAATGGAAAGTGGATAAAGAACTCGAGAAGAGAATAATAGAAGAATTATTATGTTGCTACCTACAAAATGCGAAAATTTGCAGGTAATACAAAAGAAAGAATCCCCACATAGGACATGAAGCTAGTGGGTGAATAATGTCAATAATGGGCATAGAAAGGAAAAGTAAGGCTCCATAGCCTTGAAGGTAGAGATGTGAAGACAGTTGCAAGCTTGATGGGGAAGAAAACAAAGTTCTTAAGAGGTGGTGTGTGAATAATATCTATGTGTCAAGCATAAGAGTTCCAAAGAAGGATTTGTTAGATATGAATTATCTACTTGTCTAAAAGAACTCATTCAAATAAATCCACTTCTGATATCATATTTCACAATGGAAGCAGGATGCCAATGTAGAGAAATTGAAATGCTCTCTCACTTGAAAAGATTCACTAAATGAAAATGGAATTCCTTTTGGAAATGGTATTAAGTGTGAAAGTTATGGTTTCACAAGGAAATGTTATTGAAGTAACCTAATGGACAACTAGGAGTAATAGTATTTGATTCAAGAATGTTGTAGTAGGGTGATGGAATGTTTGAGCTACTTCATTCCAGGGTACTGGAATGTCTCATAAAGGTAAGTTGGGCATGCCTACCCAAGGGGAGTTGTTGAAATTTGAGTACACTCATTGGATTACAGAATGACCAAGTGGAACTTGGATGGAAAGTATTCAGACCAGGGAACAATAGTGTAGATGAGCAGAATGGGAGCACGGAAGGAAACAAGGATCTGAAGGAGTTCAAGGAAAACCAACTACAACATAATAGATAAATAGATAATTGAATTAAAACATAAATTCACTAGAGTGCATGAGGCATACACTGAAGTTAAATTTCATATGCATTAGTAGGCACACTGACAATGAATTATTGGTGCATATGGATGTGTAATTTTTCATATGAACATGCTTGGATATGCATATAACATGATTTTGAACTTAGAATAGTCTATTAGTATGAGATAATGATTGAGTATGACTAATTATGGATTATGTATTTAGGAAAAATGATATAAAAGGGTTAAAGACGTGGATGTTGATGTTGCTTATGATTTCCATCTAGGTGAAGATCCATGAGGGTGGTAGGAATGGTGATCAAAATGATGAAGGAGGAATTATGTGAGCTTCTACAAATATCAATT
>SNQJ01S0091201.1:21403-54188 GCA_010110895.2 Picea sitchensis | reverse complement strand
CACTCATCTTTCTCGAGGAAGAGAGTGCCTTGTCATTCAATGATGCATTGATACCTTGCTAAGTTTAGAAGAGAGTCGCACTAAATCCAAAATCAAGTTCGAATCTCACCAACAAAATGTGAAATGTTGGTTTGATAATAAATTTGTTGGTGAAAAAGAATTCCAAGTTGGGGACTTAGTCCTCAAATGGGACAAGCCACATGAAGATAAAGCGAAGCATTCAAAATTCCAACAAATTTGTCTTGTCCCTTATGTCATCAAAGAAAACATTCCACTCCACAGATGGTTGGTAAAAAATCCCTACACGTTATTTCTCCTGCTTGCGTGGCTAACAAACTCGTGGACACACAACAAGTGATCAAGTCCTATCTCAAGGTTGAGAGGTTGTGATATATTGACTCTATGTATATGTATTTAGTAATGTGCTATTCCTCTCTTAGTTTTTTAACAGTTACAATGTATAAGAAATTAAAGATATTGGTAGACATGGATGTTGCAATTTTGATTTCGGATGGAGTGATCAAGAAGTTCTTGTTGTCTTTGTATAAAGACACCATTGGGATCGAGGAGAATTAGGGGAAATGAGAGAGGTTGTTTGTGGCCTGCGCGGGCCTTATGGATGTTCTCTGCACATATAAAGGAAACTCCTGTTCTACATTGTCTAATGTAAAATTGACAAAATGATCAAGTGAGGGAACAAACCATTTGGTGCCCTCTCCCATCGCTAAGTTTTAGTAGTCCCCGATGAATATTTGTTACCCGAGGGAGGTTAGACACGATTAATCTACAGGTAAAGAGGAAGATGTCATAATTTAGAATGATGGCCCTGTTGTCGCAAGAGTTGACTCTAGGTTATAAAAGAGCCAAGCCTTAGCACATTTTTTAAAAGAAATAAATCTTGTTGATTGGTTAGTCATAGGAGGCTTCTAGAACTAGGTCTAAAATAGTCATTCCACTCATTTATAGATCAGAAACGAAAAGGCATGATCTCGTTTGTCTAATTCATTTTAAAATCATGAGGATGGATAGACAATAGGGGATGAACAAAACTGAAAGAAAAAGCCAGGTATCTGGTCTTCCTCTCAATAGAAGAAGTAACACAAAACTTCAAATATATGAACACAGGTCTTGTCTCACTCATAGAAAGACAGAGGAAAGGATGTTAACAAATAAGACTTTTAAATAAGGCAAAACGATTAGGATGCAGGTCTTGTTCTACTCACAGCAAAACAAAGGAAAAACTGCACCTTAAGGAATGCTTTAAATTAGCTACAAAAGAGGTTGTACTGAATTGTAACCATTACAAGATGAAATAATGAATGTAAGGAAGAAAGCGCAGTGATGAAAACTTCAGAAACAATAATACAAGAGGAAAAAGAAATTAGACAGTGACAAAGTATAGAATCTCTTGGCATTCTATTCTATATTTGCTGAAAAAGAATACATTACAAAACCCAGCCTCTAAAAAGGCTCCCGGGCCGTCCTCCCCCTTTCTCTGTTACATACAACAATTATTTAAAAGAAAAAATCTAAGAACAAATCTCTTTGCGTTCCGAGAATTTGAAACGGTTTTCCTTCATGGAAAACTGAGACTGCTAGGTGCCTCTGCCAGCACTTTGAACCGTTACTGATGTAGGGCAGCTTGTAAACGCCTTTGTATTGACATAACCTTTCTGATGCTCATCTTTAGTTTGAAATTTTTTTTATTCTTGAGTGAAAGAAAATGCAGGGTTTGTTTAGCAAATTGCTAGTTGGTCACCTGTAATCATATTTGCACAAACTCCAAGCTTAAGAGCTCACCGAATTGTTTCAACACTATCCTGTCGAGGAGGATCTGACAATGGCAAGAACCCACAAAACATCCAAGGGCTTCCAGGGCTTTCTTTAGATTTCTCAGACACTTCCTATACAAAAATGGACCAGCTTTACCTTTCATTCTCGTTTGGCCCTTTCAAACATTTGTTTATACTTCAAAAGATCATTGGAAACAAGTTGTTTCCATGCTGGACCCAAATCTATGCCCCTCACTCTGGTGGAAAATTTCAATGACCTTAAGGTTTCTCTTGAGTCACACTCGTTAGGGAAACTTTACATAAGCATTAGAGTTTTCGAGTCTCCTCCTAATGAGTCTTGGAGAAAATGTGCAAGCTTGGAATTCCTGTAGGGTATGTGGCTGCTTTTGGTTGCTAATGCAGATATAACATCGCCAAGAGCAGAAAGAGATTTGTTGATATATTGAGCTTGTTTAAGACGATCCGCTTGAACATTTTTTTTTTTCTATTCTCTCACTTCCTGTCATAATCAGCAAGCCACAACTTGCTCCTGGTACATTCCCCACTGATTAAGTTCTCTCCTTTTACCATCACGCAAAGTACACAGTGAGAACGACTACTATGCTCATTAGCAATTGGTGGAACCAACGACCCTTGCACTGCTTCCAGTTTGCAAAACTTCCCAGACCTCATTCATGGCGTGTACTTGAGCTTCAACAAGTCCTGGAACATGACGAACACCTTCTGCTACCTATTTTATTTCAAGCTTCTTAACAGTACACCCTGGCTGAGTTGGGGATGCAAGTAGATCACGAATCTTCTCATCGTAAGATTCCAATACACTTACAGAGATATCATATTTAAATAATCCCTTTCTCTCATTAGCTACTCGAAAGAGCTCCTCCAATGCCCGATAGTTTACTCACCTGTTGTCATGGTTTCCCTCCATGGTAAATGTCTTCCGAGCTCTAGTTTTCCCATAGGAAAAGATACACACATTATATCCATCCAAAACTGACACGACAACTGGTGCAGTATCGACAAAAACAACCACTCGATCATCTTGAGTGGTCAAAACACGATCCAATTTGAACATTTTTTTTTTTGAAGAACCATTAACGCGGATAATCAGTTCATTTTCTCTAGCTCTGTAAAATTCTGCCACTGAAGAAGCTCCCGTAGATATTTCTTCATCACTCAATGGAAGACATCTACAGAATGCTCTGATGTTTCCTCTGAGCTCCTCGTCGGCATTGAGGATCCCGTCGCCCAGGAAATCATGTACCACGTCTCGATGGACAGATGAAGAAGCGTTTGAATTCATGCCCAAACTCCTCACTGTCAAAGATAGGTCTAGCATATAAAGGGTTTTGAATCATCATCTGACTCATCTGCCGCGGCCTGTAGCAGCTCTCCGAACCGTTACAAATCATTTCGACAAGTGGAGCATTGATAATTCCTTTGATGCCGAAACGCTTCCGTCAACACTTTAAATGCTGCCTGACTATTCTCTGCCTCTCTAATTATTCACTGATCTCATTCTGACCTCTTTCTCTGCCAGTCTGGACAAGAGTAATGACTCTTGGCGCGTATACATTTTTAATCAAAAATTTAATTTGCCTCATGTCCACATGAAACCCTAACGCATGCAACCAATGAGGCATTGCATTCGAGCGAGATCTTCTCCGGGAATCATCCAATCTATCATGTTATCACATATGACATCTATGGGGAAGTATTGCTCTTCTAAATCATTTGTTTTCGGCAGTAACACGTCTAACACATCCCCTAGACGACTTAGATAAGTGTTGGTGGAATAGCTTGCTCTCTTCTATGATTTCGTGTACCATCTTAACCATTCCTTCTTTTGCTTGCAATGAGTTGTAGATCCTTGTTCCAGGCAACTGACTGGCAATGAGACCAAACCCGAGATGAACTTTTCTAAATTCTTATTTTAGATATTCCGTGTCATTTCCCAGGCTAAGACTCATCAGTGTTTTCAAGAGCACATGAAATGCTATATTTTTAGTTTCGTCGTAGATGTAAATTAGTTGATCGTCCTTCCAGTTTATCATAGAACTCAGAATGTATTTGTCTATATCCACAGTTATATGCTCTTTCAGCTGTGGAGATTTGAGAAAACCTCCTATGAGGCCGTGCAACTTCTTATGCGAGTTTCCACTCAGCATGAGTATTGAAGACTTCCTCATGAGATCATTGAGTGATTTCGGATAAGAGGGAACCAACATCCCGCCATCGTTTTTTGTAGAACCACCCTGCTTATTTATGAACATTTCAATCTCCTATAGAAACCAACTTGAAGAAGAGCAAGCGAAAAATAAATATCCATTGGAACTCCATCAGTTTTTGCTCTTCCATTTCGGGTTGGACTTGGACTCAGACTTGCACATGAGCATGGCCTTGTACACCTTCACCTTGGGCACCGAATGGAAATAATAAACGATATATGGAAACATGCTTTGATGGCACGAAACCGACCTCGTCACTGAAAAACATAGATGCTACCTTTCTCATCATCTCTTCCTCAGCATCAACATCAACTTGATAGAATTTCACAATCATATGCCATTCACTCGCTTCCAATCTGATTTCTATCCATTGCTCGGTCAGCTTCCATCTTTCGGTCATGCCACCATATTCTGCAATCAAATTTTCTTTGTCTGATTTCTGATCACATGTTTCTTCACCCGATCTAAAAAGAACTGAATACACCAACGCTCTAATACAAAACGCTAGAATGGGAAACAAGAGCAACAGAAATCGCACAGTGGCCTTAACCAATTCTAGAGAGACTGGGGATGAAATAACAAATCCATGCAATGTTGAAAGTGTTATTGAAATAGATGAAACTAGCATCATATTTTTCTCCTTTTGTGTCATTTTGTCCAAGCCCATTGTTCTACTGAGAACCCATTTCAACACCTTACTAACAGTTGACCTGCTTGAATCATATATAAAATCTCAATGTGGTTTATCAAATTACTCTTAGGCATCATCCAATCCTTGGCCTGAATAATATTGAGATCCATCTCCCAAAGTAACTGAGAGACATTATTCAACAAGTCGAACTGGTCCTCCAAACAAGTCCGGCAGAGGTAAACCTGCTTTGGCTTGGGCTCCCTATTTTCCACATAGTAAAATGAAGCAGAGCTCGGAGGACAGGCTAATGTGAGGCCCATCTTATTGGCGAAGCCAGAATATTACTTAACATCATTTCCCATCTGTGGATAAGTCTGCTTTGACGACCGAGAGAGCATCTGAGCAAGCAATCCGAACACCCAGGCCTGCAAGCCACTTGGAAACCAAATCTGTGATCTGATGGTGAGCTCTGATATTGAACCAAACCACAAAAGGAGATCTCTGTGTGAGAGAAGCCACGACCACATGCTTCCTCTTGGGCAACACAGTCAATTTTGATGTCTGTTACAATAGGCCCCACAACAGAGAAAATTCATCCATTGTTGTAAGCCATCTGGCTTGGAGACTCCCAACAATGTGAATATTGAAGAGGGGGAGTCTAAGAATAAACTGTAGCAGATAAGAGAACTATATTTTATGCAGTCTGAAGTGTTTGTTTGTAGATTTTGAGAAGAAAGATTCAGAGTGGCTTGATCGCAGAGATGCATAATGTTTCATGAAAGATTGGTTGATTACTTAAAGGTGTAGTTTAGAACAAATATCCATAAACATATGAATAGGTTAGCCGACAAACACAAGGAATTTTATTGACACACTTTTGAGGTAGAGATTCATGATTGTATGAAAGATTTCAAACATGCATTTAGGTAGGGACATATTCATTATAGAATGTTGCAGACTTGTAGAGTTTTATTTGAAGATAGAGAAAACTAGTGGACATATTTGATTCAACTTGAGAATAAGGAATATGTGGTGATCGGTTGTAGAATATTTGGAGAATCTCTCATAACAGTGAAGTGGCAGATTAGTCAGCATTGTGTGCAGTTGAGTAGAAGAGTCACAAACTATTCTCTGACATATGGACATAGATGAATTCATGAGATATTTGGAAAGTCTAGCAGACAATACTTGATATGAACCAAAGAAGATACATGATAGTGGATGAAATAATATGGCTCATAAAAGAAGCATATCGACAGGTTGAACCAGCTAGTCACTAGAAGGCAAGTAGTGAAAGGCACAATAAGACAGAGAGAAACCATCAGGAAGAGATATATTGTTAAGAGAATATCATTGGTTGATTATATCATTGATTTCAGTTCAATGAATATGACAATACATGAATACTTGAAGTCAAGTGATAAAGGAAAATTAACATGATTTCTTTCCATATATGTTAGTATATTACAATAACTGGAAGCACCAATGGACAATGAGTACTATAAGAGAGGAAATAAGGAATACATAAGAAGCCCCACATTGATCTACATGAAATATTGTAGAAGAACATAGGGGGAGATAAATGGTTAGAAGGAGTTACCCTTAATTTCAAAGGGGGAAAGAAATAACAAAAGAAGGAGAGAAATATCAGAAGCATGAAGACATGGGGAGACATATTATTAAAATAAGGTATATTGTCAGAGGGAATTACCCTTTTCCATTGATGTCAAAGGGGGAGAGAAAAATCAGAGCACATGAAGACATGTGGAGAAACGGTCACAAGGGGAGTATGAGTGTTTCCATCAATGCCAAAGGAGGATATTGTTTGAAAATTGGTTGTCATTGATGCCAATTCTAGAAGAAGCCTAGAATCCCCAGAATCCACTAGAAGTAATGAGTGATGTCAAACCTAGAAGACGTCTAGAATCCTCTAGAAGTTATGGGTTTATTTGAAGGAGTATAAAAAGTGGTCCCCTTATGGTGTATCTTTAATCATGGCCCTCGTGGGAAGAATCTTTGAAGAATCGTACAAGAAGCCCCAAAGGTGTGGTCGTGAAGCTCGAAGGTTTTTGAGGAAAAAGAGGATGAAGGACATTGCAATTGCATGAAAAAAACTCATAAATGGATAGTCCTTGTCATTTTGTTTCCAACGGTAGGTGGTATTCCATGTGGTTCCTCATGGTTAAGGAGATACACCCTCTTAAATATGAAGCCCCAAAAGCAAATGAAGAAGCCCCATATCTAAGGACAAAAAGTGACAAGTCAACGCCTAAAAAGTGTTGCAAACAAGAAGTTACAATTCATCTCCATTGCAATGAATATTAAAATCAATATTAAGGATATTTTTGGTAAAGTAGGACCTAATAGAATAATCATTAAAAATTAAATTGAATTTTATTTGGTTCAAGTTGGCCCTAAAAAGAGGGTGCCAGATCTAGTATAAATAAGGCACCTAGGAGTTCATTTGTTACATCAACTTAAGTGATTTTTATCTGATATAACCAAGGATATGTGAGGTGAATTTCAGAGGGAATATGAAATGAAGAAGGGCGAAATTCCAAGGGAGGATGAAGTCTTGTGATGACGCGTGTTCTAAGGTATATTATTTAAAGGTCATCTTACCATTTTTCTCTATAACATTTTTTTCCTAAAATGATTCATATAGAAAAAATTGGAGGCTATTGAGAGACATATCAAGGTGGTACCTATGGTAAAGCGTTCAACCTCTGGGTCATTGTACTTTTGGAGATACACTCGTGGAACAAGGTTTTTGACTTGTCCTCAAACTAGTCTCAAGCGGTGATGGTAAAAATCATAACTTTTCATAGAGGATCCAAATTTTATGCGGATAATTTTAGTGGAAAGAGGAAAATATGTAGTATCATGCGTGTGAGTTTCAGAATTAGATACAAAATATTGAGCACGAGACATGTTGTACAAGTTCTCTCTCTCTAGAATAGGATGAAATTCAAGAAGGTTTTCCATTTTCACTATAACCCTCTGTTAAAGGAAGTTTCAGACCTAAAATTTTTGAGGAGATGGAAGAACAATCTCAGAGTATCCGTGGTCAAAATTTCAAACATTTTCTCACAACAATTTTGGAGATATGCTCTATGAAATGGGAGTTCACAGATGGTCTTGTATTATGTTTTCAAACAAAGTCATCTTTGTATTTTTACTATAACTTATTTTTTGAGACATTGAAGACTATGAAAATTTCAGAGGTATGAAAATAAATATAGAAGTACCTTAGATAGAAATTTCATAATAAAAAATGGAAAATTGAGCTTGTAGTGAATCTTACAAGTTTGCATATTTGAGGGTTTATGTTGTGGATGTTTTGGTACATTCTTGAGGCATGTATTTTGGTATTTGGTTGAGGGTATGATATGGTACATGCTTGAAACATATTTTGACACATCCTTGGTATATGGTTTATGTGTGTTATGGCACATTCTTGAGTTATATATTTGGTACATGGTTTAGGATGACATGACACATGTTTGAGGCATAATTTGGCACATTACTACTTGGTACATTTTTTGAGATATGCTCTTGGTGATGTTGGGAATATGTTTTTGAGATATGTTATTGTTGATATTAGGATATGAGATTTTGATGATGATGATGTAGTAATATCAATGAAATTATCATTGACATGTTGATTATCAGTAGCAGTGACAGGTTCATTATAAATTGAGTCTCATTTGCTATTTTAGGGCAGCGAGGGGTGAGTGCAAGGAGTCTGAGGATCGAGAAGTCTCCTTGAGTTGGTGCACATAAAACTAGGGTTGGAACTCCTTCTAGTTGGAATTTGGAGAATATAAGGGTGGAATTCCTTGGTTCAGAACACATAAAATAGTGAGTTGGAGCCTTCTTCTAGTTGGAGATGGAGAATCCTAGGGAGTTGTAGCATCCATAGGGTTGCAGCTTGTAAATGAGGATTGGGGCCTCCTTCAGGTTGGTGCTGGAGAATTTTGGAAGTTGGTGATTCCTGAATGTAATATTCTTATATATAATAAATGTTTAAATTTTTCTCCATTTTGGGTTTCCAGTAAAACTCTCTTATTGCACTATATGTATGATGTGATGCATTGTTGAATGGTACTATTTATGGTTATATGTTTATGATATATTAAAATGCAATAATAAGTGAATGAAATCATTGATGAGTTAATGTTGGGATTGAAAATGGTAAAGTGTTAAATCTTGATTAACCTTGTTGGTGTGCAGTTGTAAGATACTAGGTTCAAGTTATCTTAATAAAATCTTTTCGGACACTATCCCTTCGACATCACACGCATGCAAGTGAATTCTCACATGAGGCATCTATTGGGGCCACATGAATAAAGTTTATTTAGGAGTGAGGGGATGGGATGTGATCATCTTATTCATTCTTAATTATATGTTCTATGCACATTATCATGTATTTGTTCTTCCTTGGTTACTTAGGGAATTCATTTATATAGTACCATTATATTGCATATTGCAATAGAAACTATTTGTTGTAATGTTCATAACTACTATGCAGTGATCATATAATAAACATGTCTAGTCTAACATGCATAAAGAGGACATTCTTGATCAATCACATAAAAGACAGTAAACATTTAATTAGCGTGGTTCTACACCCCAAATTTTGGGCTACATCCACAATGGTACAGCCTCTTTGTATGCTTTTACATGTCATCTAGAACTAGCATTTATTAATAGTGATATCATGTTATATTTTCCTTCATCTTTCCTATCACGATCTGTGATGCAAGCCTCTCTCTATGACTTCTTTCTAACACTCAGACATGTACCCTCTCATTCTCAGTCTATTCTCTCACTCTCCGCTCGAACGAACCAACTAGAATAGATCATAAAAAATGGAAACCCCTATCTTCCCAACCCATTAAAAATTTATGCATGGACTCTAAGTCTCAAAATCCTACTTTGGTTATTCCAAAAAACCCTATCACAACTCATTTTGACTCATGACCACTCATGTTGACTTGCTGTTCGGGATGACTTTTCCTACTTTCGCTGTTCGGGATGACTTTTCCTACTTTTTCATCTGCATGCTTCTTTTGGCATACCAAACTACTATCCTTCCTTTTCTACCACTTTATCTTCCTGCTTTGATCTCTATTGTATTCTCCTTCTTTATTCTCTACTAGGTATGATTCTAATGCGCACTTCTGAGCCTGTATATGCCTTTACTGTGCACTATGTTCCTACCTTATCTTCTTTCTCCTGATGATGTGCATATCCTCCATACTTAGGATTTTCCTTAAAATGGTATCCAAAATGCCTATCCAACAGGCCCCCAACACTCACATGTGGTGCATCCTGAGCCACTCAAGCTTGTTGCACGCTCCTCCATGCTTCTATGAAATTTTGGTAGGTGTCCTTTGTTGTTGCGACTTCCTTTGTTACTTCTGCGACTTCCTTTGTTACTTCTGCCTCTGCTCCCAAAATTTCCTCTATGCCCTACACAATCAAGGTCGTGAGATTCTCTTCCATGTCCTACGCTGATTGCTTCACTTTACCCTACGTAGCTGCTAATTCCCACATAAGCCTTAGTGCCTCATCTTGCAACGGTCCCAAGTGCCACTGGAGAATTTTCTGTTGGTCCCTTATCTTTTCACTTTCATTGTATGACTTCTTTGTGCCAAAATGGTTGCCATTTGTTCAACAAGAAGTAGGGTGTTTCATGGATTTTTTGCCCCTTTTACAGTTGTGCATTTCCCTTCATGCCTAAATTAACTATCTAATTCACTAGTGGTGCATTGAATGATTAATTTATTGCCATATCTTTTGTTTGATTTGTTCCTCGTACTACCAATCTATCACGATTCCCAACATCTGTTTCCATTTATGGATACACATCATCTTTATGCCCTGGAATTAATCACACTTTAACCATTGTTTCCTCCCTTTTAATTCCTTTAATGATCAAGACATCTTGTTTCACATGTTTCTTTTTTGCATACCTAACTGTTTCTGTGTTGTTTCTTGCATCTATGCAACACTCTTTTTTTTTGCGCGATACTTCTTGCAGTCTACCTTTGTATTTCTTCTTGGTTTTCCTTTTTTTACCTGCTTTCTTCCCTTTTTATACTATTTGTTTGTTTTCCTCCTTTTTCTACTATTTGTTTGTTTTCTTGTGTTTTACCTTCCTACTATAGTGAAAATAATATGATACATGTGTTCTTGCAAAGTTCATATTAATGCACAGATGGTCGACCATCTCTATAGAGTTTCAATCGAAATCCATTCACTATTCCTCCCAACGATTCTCCACTCAATGTTTCCAACTACACTACACTTGCCTCCATCACATGATGAATCATGTAGGGTCCTAACCAATGCCTTTGAAACTTCCTTGGATGCTGCCTAAACTTATTGTCGTAGAGTAATACTAAGTCCCCCACTTGAAGCATTTTTTGTTTAATATGTCTATCATGCCATGCCTTTTCTTTTTCCTTCTGAACTTGCTGGTGGAAGCCTACGACAAACCAATCTTCTTCAAACTATACTAATAGTGATAATATCTCCTATACCGTTCCACAATCTGAAATATCAGTGATCATTGCAGCACACATGATAGGTAGAATAAACTCCATCAACATCACTACTTCTTGGCCATAAACCAGCCTAAAAGGTGTCTTCCCTGTCAATTTTTTTCTTGTAGTCTTGTATTCCCATAAAACTATAGGAACCCTTAAGTCCCAATCATCTCTCTCAAGATTGCATATATTTTTCAAAGCATTCTCCAAAATTTGATTAAAATATTCTACTGTCTCCTTATCTTGAGGGTGATTCAGAGTACTCTTCCGATGATGAATTTGAAATTCTTCAGTAAATGATGCAATTGTTTTATTCAAGAAGTGCGTTCCTTGATCACTGAGTAATATGCATAGACATCCAAATCGTGTGACTACATTATCAAATAGAAACTGTGTGACAGTCTCCCCGGTGTAGTCTATGATTTGTGCTGCTTCTTCCCACATGGTCAAATACTCTGTTGCAGTGATTATGTACCTAGGTCATAATATTCTTGATAATGGTTTGACTGGTCTAACAAAGTCTATTTCCCATTTATCAAATTCTTCTAAATTAAACTGTGGATGTAAAGGTATCTCATCCCTCCTAGATTAATTTCCCACCCTTTGAAAAAAATCACATGCCTGACAATATTCTTTAGCATATTTATGAAGTGTAGGCCACCAGATCCCTGCATACAAAATATTTTGCTTAGTTGATTTAATTGCATAATGTCCTTCTTCAATCGCTTTGTACACTTCTGTGAGCATCATAGGAATTTCATGTTCCAACAGACGTCATGTCAATATTCCATCTGCACCTAACTTATACAAGTTCCCTGCAATCAACTAATAGTATGCTACTTTAACCACTAATTGTTTCTTCTGTGCAACTGTCATGTTTGACAGAGCCATTTCTGTACTTAGAAATTGGACGATGTCTGCGAAGTACTCATCCACCATATTAACTACGAAGAGTTGTGCGTCTGACAAGCTGTCATATAGATTCCCCGCATCTTCTCCTGATAGTATGCATGATAGACCATCTCGTCCTTCATTCAACTTTCCTAGCTTCACAACAACCTCAAATAATATTTCTAAAATAACAGTAACCACCTGCATATTCTCCCCCCCCAACACTAGATTGTTGACTAAGTATTTTAGCATAGAATGGTTTGTATACATCTTAAAGTGAGAACCCAATAAATAATTTTGAAACTTCTACAATGCATATACCATTGCCAATCCTTCTCATTATGTGGTAGTATAATTCTTGTCTTCTATGGACAACTTCCTACTTGCAAAATAAATTAGGTGATCTATGTCTCCTTCCCCTAGTTGAGATAGTACTGCACCCAAATTTATGTACGATGCATCTACATGAACATGGAACTCCTTCTTCTAGTCTGGGAAGATCAAAATCGACCCAGTCACTAGTTTTTTCTTAAGTGTATCGAAACCCTTCTGATAGTCCTCATTCCACTAGAACTTAGCTTCCTTCTTCAACAACTTCTCCATAGGTGTTGTAATCTATGCATAACCTTTGGTAAAATTTCTATAGTAGCTTGTGTGACCCGGAGTTTCCCTCAACTGTTTGACTGATGTAGGTGGTTGTAAACCCATAATCACTGCAATCTTGTTAGGTTTCACTAATAAGCCATGGTTGCAGACCACATGGCCCAGTAAAAATCCGAAAGGTTCACAAAAAATACATTTCTCTAAATTTAGCGAAATCTAACATTGTCTACACCTATCCAATATTAACGTGAGCACTTCTATGTGATCCTTCAATAAACTAAACATAGTCCAATCACCCATGTATACCTCAAGAAACTTATGAATACATTCGTTAAAAGTTGCAACCACAACTCTTGAAAAAACTGTAGGTGCATTCTTCAGTCCAATGGGCATCACTGTGTATTGATAACTTCCCCACTCTATCACAAAAGTAGTCTTATACCTATCTTTCTATTCAATTTTGATATGATGGTAACCTAATAATCTGTGTATGAAAGAATAATCCTCCTACCCTCCTATATTCTCTAGTACCTCATCTGTGAATGGTATTAGAAATGGATCATGTAGACATGCATCATTCGTCTTCCTCATATATATAGAAATCCTAATTCCTTCTATTTTCTTATCTTATGCCACCATTGGGCTTATCCACTCTAATTCCACCACCAGTTCAATGATCTCTGTGTCCAACATCCCGTCTATTTCTGATTTCACCTTCTCTTTGTACTTCAGATTTAACCTATAGGATCTCTGTCGCACTAGTTTAGCACATGGTTTCAAAGGGATCTTCATCTTTCCTATTTCCCCCACTATCCCATTTATTTCTGAGAATGTAGTTGGGAATAGATCCTGATACTTGCGTAATAAATCTGAAATATTCTCCATAGTTTCATCATTCCAATAATCTCCTATCTGCGCAAAATTTGGGTTCTCTATCATCCCAATGTTCACCTTCAATGTATTTATTGGTTGTGTGTATGAAACATACTCAATCTCTGGCCCTTCTACAACACCCTCTCCCTCAATTTCGGGTACTTTCACATTACTTGGATCTTCCTCATCATGTTCTTCTTTAACGACATTGTAACACTCCAATAATTCATGGACAGTCATGGAATTTCTGTGTGTGCTGCATATTGGTACCACCTCCATCGACCCTTCTTTTGATAAGATATTGGTTCAAATAACTAGTAATGTTGCATCGATGAGTGGAGATTCATTTTCAAAGGAAAAATTTACCTTGAACCTCTGAGTCAACTCATTCTAGTTTTCTTTTTCTTTGCACATATCCAGTTCCAAGTACCAGTTCTTTGGAATTGTATCCAGGGTATGTATAAACCTGTGTATCCATTCCTCCTTTAGTGTCGAACTCCATCGATTGTTTTACTTCTCCACATGATCTACTGGGTTAGTTACCCCTGCATACTTTTGTGCAATATTCTCTAACTCGGTACCAAACATCACTTGCATTAGTCTTGTGCACTGCAACCAGTCTTCCATCCCCTCTTTATGTGCATCCCACCATTTGGCTGGAGTAGCTTTCATGACAACATATAGTTCCAACAACCTTTGTTGTTTGGGTACTTGCAACTCAAATTCATTTACAAACAAGATTATATTAGTTAGTCCATCATACCTAGGTGGATCACATAACTCTATCCCAATCCAGTGCAATGATCGAGTCATGCATGCACATCATCAAGTTGATACCTCATGCATCCTCTGCTTCCAGTGTTGCAGACCTTCCTCTAAATCCAACACACATAAGCTAATGCTTCTCCAAATTAACACACCATTTGTAGTGGGGTTAACATAATAATCCATCCATGCATTCATATTATACAAGTTGTCAATTTCATTACCTCTTGTTGGCTCTATGTACCTCTTTCTTTCTGTTGGATCCAATGGTGCAATAACCTTCAGGTCTCCTACCTCAAATATCATTTCCCTCCTATTCAAATTAATAATCGCCTGATTATCAAACTCCCATTCAATTCCCATAAGTGTTGGATATGGTTGACTATCATCCATGATCTCAATGACTTCAAAGTCTACTACACTACACACTCCATCTATATTCACATGTACTCCTATCAATCAACCAATTGGTACTATATTTTGTTGGTTTTCCAACCTTAACTGAACAAGAGACCAAATCAAATTGGGTTTCCCCATCATCTCCCAGGTCTATTTTGGTAACTCATTCACATCTAACCCCAATTCCAAGATAAAATTATCCACATCATATTCCCCAATCTGCGCACTTAGTTTGAGTTCCTCGTTGGTCCTCTTTCTGCGTGCTAACTGATTGAAGACCCTCAGTGTGATAGAAATTTCCCTTTCTTACATGCAATGATCAATCATTTCATATAATACATTCAACACAATTTCATCTTTCATTAACTCTATGCAAATTCTCAATAATTCTCTTAGAGTAGTTAACTTTCCAAGTGGATTTTCTGTCATAGTGCCATCTCAAACAGGAGGTGCAAATGATGTTGATGCTACCCAATTCCCTCCCAATATATTTTTTCTTTCCCTTTGATATGTCTCCTTTTCTTGATGAGGGTCGAATTTTGGCATAGGTCCTGTTGATTTCCTTACCCATTGCTCAACCTTCTTTCCTCCATTCATTGCATCAGCCCCTGTTCTAGTTCCTCCGCGAGCAACAATTTCTATTTTAGGTCCTTCATTGTGTTTCTCAATTGATATTGTATGTACATTATGATTTGGATTTTGGTTTGGATTCCCTCTTGCCTGCAACTTCATCAGTAATTGAGGGAAATCATCTGTTGCATGATCCAATGCTATACAATGTGTGCAGATTGTACAAGGGTTTAGGAAATCACGAGCTTAGTGTCTTGGTTGATTACAATTGTAACATATTATCGGTCCTCTACCTCCTTTGCAAAAATTTCCTCTGCCTGGACCACTCCAAAAATTTCCTATGTTTCTAAGATTAAAGCCTCTCTAATTATTATACTGGGGACCACCTTCTTCTGTCGCAACATTCTCCTCCTGAATCCTATACATATATAAACTATGCTCTCTCATAAAATCTTATGCATGGAAATCCTTCTCTTCATGTTCTTCTGACTTGCAAAATTTGCAAAATAAGTTCTTTGGCGTACTATGATATTTCTGTAGTAGTGAACACTCAGCTGGATGATGTCCCCATTTCTTACTTATTTCAAAATATCCTCCTCCTAGTAATGGATTCAATGCTCCAGTCACCAGATATTGCTTGAATGCTCAGAATTCATCCTTATGATGGCCTTCATTCCTACACTCAGTACACCAAACTTGTTCCCGTTTCTCCTTCCATTTTGTAAGATCTTCCAGTTGAATTGTCAAGGCAGCTAAATGCGTCTGTACTTGCACCATCCCTCCAGTATCTCCTACATGGGATGCTTCCAATTTCATTGCAATATCCAAAGCTTTATGATGTGATGCAACCTTCTGTTGAATCAACGACTTGTGAATGTGGCAGGTAGAAGTCCTGCAATAAACCATTCTTGGTGTTGTTGATCAGGGATGTGGAATGTTAGTCTACCCATCAGATCCTTAAAACATTGGTCATAATACCATATTGATTAAGTCTGGAACTATTTGATCTCCTTCAACTCTGTAATATACTGTGACTCAGAGTTTGGCTTCTTAAACTCTTTCAACGATGCTTTTCTACTTTCTGCTAAAGTCCTAACTTGTCCAGGAGGTGCGGTACTATATAGTTTCATGTACTAGACTAATGCATAGCCTCTAAATGTTGTTTCCAACTGTGCAATATTTACAACCTCATCTTGGACATTCTTCACTTCCAAAATTGTCTTGTATACAAATAAATGTTTCTCTGGGTCCTTCGACCCAACTCCATGGAACTTAGGTAATCTTAGTGTGTTGTCTACTTCTGACATGATATTTTGTGTAGTACCTCTCCTTGGTGTTGCTGGTTGAGTCTAACTCTGTGCACTACTTCTACTATTTTGATTAATGTTACTCTTTCCTCCCTTGCTAACTATGAGTGGTTTTGACAAATCCTCAAATGTGATTTCTGATCTATGTGACGCACATGGGGTCATGGAATCGACACAAGATCTTGATTGAGTAGGACTTAATAGGACTGTACTGAGAATTCTCTTCCTTTCCTTCTATGTATGATATTTCTATGATCTGGATGATTGTGCAGCTTTCTCTTCCCTCAGGCTCACTGTGCGGCTATCCTTTCTTAGCACAATCTTTTGTCTCTTATACCTTCTTCCACTAGGTAGTATTCCAAACTCATCTTCCTCTTCTGATACTACTTCTTTATTTCTCTGCATCCTTAGTCCCTCCTTTCCTTCCTTCTTTCCTACATTCAGATGCTCCTCTTGTCATCCCCTAGTTCCCCTATGTGCTCAAATCCCCTTAGAAATAAGACTCTATTGTCATCATGCACTTGTCGCACAACAACATCTTTATCCACGTAATTAGTGATTTCATGAACCTTCCACGCATACCTTTGAATAAATACCTCTCTGCAACACTGTATTATTGGGTACATTCCACTATAAATTCTGTAATATAGCCTCCCAATATACTGTTCAACCATAAATTAACTGCGCGAGAGGTATTATTACTTACAAAATTTAGATATCTTACCAACTCAGGAGTCCATTTCATCGATTCTACGGTTCAGTACCTTTCAATATTCTCCACTAATGTTTCTAAGCACTAGGTCAAAATAATCGGAAATTCTCCAAAGAAAATCTCATGAGTATCCATGTACACATACCTTTGCATCTATTTCTTGTCACTCATCCAAGGGTTTATATTATATTTTCTTGAAAATTATGTTTCCTTCCCTTCTAGCCATTCTAAGATCTCTTTCTTAGTCGGCCTCCAAAACATTCCCTCAATCATAGATTCTAGGTCTCGACAACAGAACCATTTGTTGGCACGCGGTTGTAAGACCTAGGTTTAAGTTATCTTAAAGAAAAAAATCCTTCAAACACCGAGCCTTTTGACATCACTTGCATGCAAGTGAAGTCTCATCCAAGGAATCTATTGGGGCTGCAGGAACCAAGTTTCTACAAGCGTGAGGGGATGGGAGGCGATCATCTTATTCATTCTTACTTATCTAATTTGTGCACATTATCTTGTATTTGTTCTTCCTTGGTTACTTAGTGAATTCAATTACATAATACCATTATACTGCAGATTGCAACACAAACTATTTGTTGTAACAATCATAACTATTGCGCAATGATCATATAGTAAACATATCTGTCTAACATGCACAAGGAGAACATTCATGATAAATCACATAAAAGACAAGTAAACACAGTAATTAACGTGGTTCACCCAACTTTGGGATACGCCCACAATGACTGGCTTCTTTATTATTCTTTCTGTAATCATCTTAGGCTTGTGCACTGCGCTTACAATAGAGATATCATGTTATCTTTTCCTTCATCTTGCCTAGCTGCTCTACAATGAAAGCCTCTCTCTACAAATTCTTCCTAACACTCAAACATAGACCCTCTCGTTCTCATTCTATTCTCTCACTCTCCTCTCAAATGAACCAACTAGAATAGGGAAAAACATATAAGAACCCTATCTTCCCAACCCATTACATATTTATACATGGACCCTAGGGCTCAAAACCCTCATTTTATTATTCCCAAAAACCCTATTATAACTCATTCCGACTCATGACCACTCATGTTGACTTGTTGTTTGGGCTGGATTTTCCTACTTTTGCGTTTGCATGCTACTTTTGGCATGCCAAACTGCTGTCCTTCCTTTTCTCCCACTTTATCTTCCTGCTTTATTCTCCTGCTTTATTCTATGCTGAGTATGCTTTCACTGTGCACTTCCAAGGCTGTATATGCCTCTACTTCACACTACGCTCCTACATTATCTTCTTTCTCCTTCTGTTGTGCATATCTTCCATATTTAGGATTTTCCTTAAAATATTATCCAAAATTCCTGTCCAACACACCCCCTCCCCCTCTTAGTATTGGTGAATATTCCAATTAAGGGATTTGGTTATCAATGACATAGATATGGTTTAGGTCTAAGTTTCAAATGATATTCTCTTTATTAAAGATCAAATAAATGGATTTTCCAACACACAACACACCATACTCTGTGATACCCATCAACTTGTGTATTTCCTTCTCAATTCTATTCAAAATTAAATGTTCAATTTTCCATTCTTGGAGAGTTAATTGGTTCATTTAGAATTTGAATGTTATATCTATGAAAGTATATGTCAATAGTTATATCTAGGACATTGAAGTAGGCCAATTTTAGATTGGAATGTATTTGTGAAGAAAACCAACTGAAATGGTGTTAGATCTAAAATAAAATAAAATAAAACATCCCAATCTGTGTTCATCTAGGAAGATCACGCTAATGAAAGGATTTGAGTGTATAATCTTTGAATTCAAAATTTGATTGACACATTACACTATAGAATACAAAGATGATAAAATCAAGAAATATAGATCTACTTATGCAGTCTAATCAGGTGAAATTCCAAGCAAACTGAAGTTGGACAAGGAGGCCAATGTAGTATGCTTGATCCTTGTTGTTGGAAGAACCAAGGATTGTGGTTTGATTCCATAGTGTCAATGAATTATGTGGAATTTACATTGGTGATATTGGATTGAAGTGGAGGATGATTCATCATCACCATCACAATGCACATGGATCTCCATTCTATTCCATTTAATATGGAATATGAAGAGGAAGCATAAGTTGGCATTTCCGGTATGGTTCGACAATTAGATTTTCTTGACTATTCCTTCTACCACTTTTTAGGGCAGTGTTTCTCACATGCTTAGTTTTACTTATGCAACTACATTTACAAACCCTAATGGAATCCTTCACAATAAATAATTATAAATCATTCATAATAAAGAATGTGATAAAGCCCTAGAATTTGATATAGTATATGTGAATTTTGCATTTGTGAAATTTCACCTATTTTTAGCTAGGTAGCAATGTTAGTACTTTCCTTATCAATTTTTTTGGCTCCCAGAACCTAGATTCCGGTTTAATGTTTATGGTCATGGTCATATTTCATGGTTTTAATACCTAGGGGATCTATGTTGATCCGATACCCTCCAATTATGGCATCGACAGTCTCTTGCATCTTAACCACTTGACGATTTACCTCCCTCCTTGAATCCCTACACAGAAAAGCATATACTATTTCTTTAGCATTCTTAAACAAGCGTTAAGCATAATGGTTCTTGCATATCTCCAGTAAGGTTACATGTCCCGTAAAAGTCGAGTATGGTTTCTATCCTAGATCTAAACAAGACCTGAATCATATCGAAGACATGATCTAATTGTCAAGTTTTAGTCATCGTCGTCATTTTCACCTATCGACCCTATTTTTATCATCTTGCAAACTTCACTCCAATGAAACCTGCAGATGGATTATCATTTTACTTGGTGTCTGATCTAGGGGATTGAATTCTTTTTGCAATGTTGAGATATTGTTTTTGGTTGTACCTGTTTAGTTGAAGGTGTGTCCTATTGTGCAACATCAAAACCCTACCATTAATCTTGAGATATTCATTTTTTAGACAAATGGTGAAACCCTAGAAATTCCTATATCTGGAAGACTTGAGAAAGTTGGAAGACATGGAAGACTTAAAAAGGATAATACATGAGAGTTTCAAAGTAATAAGAATTTTAATAGCTCAAACTTTGAAAGTTGTTTGGTTCCTTTGCTTATCATTGTAAATGATCTTTTCTTTCTTAATAGGACATATTCAACCAAACTTTTGGAAATAGCCGTCTAGGTCTTTTGGGTAATGCTTCCATCACTAGATGATATACAACATCTCCTCACAAACATTGTCCATGGACTACACTTTTGATACAATCTGCATGTTTGAATGTTTCATGCAAATGATAGAAACTAATGCATTCACATCTTAATTGATTATTAGAGTTGATCCCTAAATTGTGTTATTATTTTCAATTACTCATTGTCTAATTATTACAAGGAGGTTTTGAGTAGCCTCCTTACACCGACAATAATAACTATTATATAGGTCCAAACTATCTGTGAATGGAGGACATATTAATTTTTTAATACCATTGACTTAGTGATTAGTTTGGTTTTACATTATTAAGAGTGAGGGTGCCATATTTAGAGAAATTCTATGAAGATTTCTTGAGATTCTTCATGTATGAATTGTGGGATCGATGTAGAGGTTTTATTATATAACTACACAAGAATTATTTATGGATGTCAATTTATTAGTATGTCTATCTCCTAAGTGTGGCAACCTTGCTAGGAGAGTTAATTTTCTACAAATAAATGTTACAAGTGAGTTATAACTCCTTATTTAGTTGTTGATTTGTTCCTCCACTTGGTTGGTTGTGAAAATCACGTGAGAGATAGAGTATGAGTTAAGTGATGTGAAGTCACCCATGAAATTCACCCTCTTTAGCTAGGCATTCCTCTTTTATTCATCGATTGTAATTTGTTTCCTTAAGATCATGATTTTTTTTCTCATTGCGGGTCTAGAGATCGTTGTGTTGGTTGGTTTGTAATTTCAACAAAGAGAAAACTTAGATATACCACTCAATACTTGGTGGATTAGTCTCAAAATGAGATATCTTGTGTCTCTTTCCCTGATCTACCATTCTACGATTTATATTTTTGAAAGAAGCAATTTTGATTAGTGTTTAGAGAGTTCTATCTTCCATTTCTGTAATACTCTTTGATTTGAAAATACTGTTGTAGCATTTGTTTGGATTGAGAATTAGAGGTAGATATTATTGCTACTTATGTGCATGCTACTTAATATATGTGGAATAAAATTCCCTCATTATAGAAGCATAAGAATTGAATTGTTGTTTGAAGGAAATATCATGGTTGATCGAAGGAAATGTCATTGTTTGGTTGTATGATCTTTGAAGGAAATATTACATTGTTGTTGCATTTTTTGTTGTTGTTAAATCAAAAGACTAAGAATCTATATCATGAGAATTCATTCTTCTTTTATATTTAAAATATATTTCGACCTACTAGAAGATCAACCAAAGAATGTGAAAGTAAATATATAAAGGTCTTTAAATCCCCTTTGAATATGGGTACCTTTGATATACTTTGGAAGAAATTGTAGGGATGAGTGTTGTGGTCAGTTAGATTAGCTCGAGTGGATAAGTGATGTGGTTATTATGATTAATTTAGAAGGAAATTGGTGATATTTTCCAAGGGATTTATGATTGTGTTTTAAAGCATACCTCTATCTTGGTTGGTTTATAAGAATTGTAGAAAGATAGAGGTTGAAATGATATTTATAGGATCATTGAGAATATAAAGTTGTATTAATTAATGGTTAGTAGGTTGTCTTTCTATGAGGATGACACATCTTAAAGAAGGGAGCACAAGAGCTTGAAGATGAGTGTTGTGGTCAGTTAGATTAGCTCGAGTGGATAAGTGATGTGGTTATTATGATTAATTTAGAAGGAAATTGGTGATATTTTCCAAGGGATTTATGATTGTGTTTTAAAGCATACCTCTATCTTGGTTGGTTTATAAGAATTGTAGAAAGATAGAGGTTGAAATGATATTTATAGGATCATTGAGAATATAAAGTTGTATTAATTAATGGTTAGTAGGTTGTCTTTCTATGAGGATGACACATCTTAAAGAAGGGAGCACAAGAGCTTGAATAAATGTTTTTATTTTCAAAGGAGGAAGTTCCTTATTCCATATAACTACTTGAAATTTACAAAAAACAAAGATAGAAGTTGTTGTTAGTTGAACATATACTGGGCTTTTTTAATCCCTCGTTTTTGGAGAAAATGACAATTACTCAGAATAATTTGCATAAAGTGTTTCCATGCATGAATCTTAAAAGATTGCTATTTTCTTTATACTTTACAAGGATACAATATACCAAAAATGAATATCAATGTTGTATGGATTGTTGGGTGCTATTTGAACAAAAAATAAATGAGAAATCATTTTCTAGCATGGGATTATGTTCTATGAATAATATCTCTAGGAAGGTCATCCCAACAATTTATCTAGACCACCTATCATGATAGATAAAGAGAGAGAGATTTGTTTAGGCCTAAAAATGTTGCAAGTTAGTCAAAAGATAAAGATTGTAAATTGCTAGTTGGGAGTCTCTTTTGATAAAAAATTGCTAGTTGGGAGTGAAGATCGGGGAAAAGAAATAAAAAAGGAAGGCATTTTGAAATAAAGTCAAATGTCTCTCTAAATGGAAAACAAAACATTGGACATTGATCAAAATCATTAACATGGATACTTTTTATTTTTTCATGATGCCTGGTTTGAGTATTAAACATATGAAAGATGAAAAAAAGTGATTTTATTCATGGAGATGCAATTGCATATCAATTGAAAACCAAGAAAAACAATTTCTAAAGTATAAAAGGGTTTTTAAGTAGAAAACACGTGTTTGCAATTAATTTCCTTATACATTTTTAGAATACCTATAGTGGACTTCAACACTCTTGATTATATTCATTTTTTTTACTTATATTTCTGTCAACACACAAAATCATCAATCCACAATATGGAAATAATTGGTATCACGATTCTACAATTTAACTTGTTACTTGATTATTTATGTATTATAAATTAGAAGGTATGATTCATGATAACACCTTTTCTTTCAGGAAAACATAATTCCATGCTAAAATTCTGAGAAGAGGAAGAAAGATTTAATCTATAAAATAAATGACAAAGAAACACACAATGCACATAGATTTTACCTTGTAAACCTAAACGGGAAAACCAACATTCATGATAATATTTCTCTCTTGTTGTATTATTCATTCCAGAATATAAGTATACATGCCTAACCTTGGTTTACCTAAGAAAAAAATCTCATCATACCCTTTTCTTTACAAAGGACCAGTAACCTTTTGCTAAAGATTAACATGAACATCTAATATTGATATAAATATTATTCAATGATTAGATTTTACAACGATACAACACACCCTATTTATATTATTTATAGTAGGAAAACCCTAAATAAAGGCACCCAAAATATTGTAGATGCAGATCATTGTCTACAAATCTTGCGAATTTCGAGTTTTTGTTACAATCAAATACTAGTTAGATTATCAATTGACCTTCATTTTGTCTTGATGGGTTCCACACAAACACCGTAAACCTCTTGGTGGCTTACATATTGACTTGTTTATATCACCTCAACCTCGACTTTCAATCAGTCCATCCACCTCGACTTGGAAAACATTTGCAAAGATATAACAATAACATTCTCCACTTATTTGTCTTATTTGTTGAATTGGGAGTTTCCTGAATTTTTGTTCACAGACCTAGGGAATAAATGTTCATTTCCTCTCTGAACCAAGAGAAATTCACAATACTCCTGAGTCTTGGTCAAAGTCTACTATGTTTTCTACCACAACATGTCTACTTTATCCAACAACATACCTTGTTGTTTTTTCACCATGTCATCATGAAATGGTATTGTACATAAATATGATTAGTCTTTTGAATGATAAGCTGGGTTTACCATAAATGTGCTTTGACTATCACAGCTTATCTTCATGAATCTGCTCAAACCTAATACTTGAACATAGTCATTGCAACCATATTTCTTTTTTTCTTCCATGAGTGGCTTCCATGTATTCGCTTCTATTGTTGCGAAGAAAGGATAAAAGCATGTTGCTTACTATTCGAGGATGGTTGTCCTTGAACATATTGAACACATATACAGCGAGTGACCTTCATTGATCTAGATATCGGATCAATTGAATTAATAAACAAAGACATGTACACCTACTTTACTATCATCTCAGGGACTTCCCTTGGTAGCATAACATAATATTTTACCACACAAATACTGAATACTCTCTTATTAGTGTCATTGCTCTTTCTAGGTGTCAACGTGTATTTTCTCAACACTCCCACTATATGAGAAATGTTTGGTCAAGTGAAAACCATCACATAAATTATACTACCAACAACTTGCTTGCATAGGGGACACATGCCATTTCCTCTATTTATTACTATGTCTTTGGACATTGTTCACCAATTAGCCTTGCTCCCACAGGTAAAAGCTTTACGGGTTTTCAATCCTTCATGTTTAAATGTTTCAAAACTGTTTCAATGTAATTCTTTTGATTCAACCAAATCTTTCTAGCTACTTGATCTCTTTTTAATCTCCATTCTCAGAATGAATTTCATTGCAGAGATCCTTCATGTCAAAATTAGAGGATAACTTCTTCTTCACCTCATTGTGCATCCATGTTGTTTCCGATCATCAACATGCCGTGGGCAGCCTGAGCTACATATATGAAGTACCCCCCTTATTCCTTGGAATATATGTAGTGATCAACTTTGATTCTCAAAAATCCCAAAATAAGTATGTGTGTTGAAATTTTGATACACATCCTTGGTGATTTTTAGACCATAAAGGGATATTTTCAATCTACACACCAAATATTTCTTTCCATTTACTATAAATCCCTATAAATCCTTTAGGCTATTTCATGTAAATTTCTTCTTCCAAGTCCCCATGTGAATGTTGTCTTCACATCCATCTGTTCATTTCTAGATAAAATGTTGCATCTAGAGACATTAGTGCTCTAATGGAAGTTAATTTTTGCAACAAGGGAAAAATCTCATAAGGGTCTCTCCTTTGACTTTAGGAATTATCCTTTCTCTACTAGTCGAGCTCTGAATTTATTGACTTGAACTGTTGAGTTCATCTTCTTCTTGAATACCCTTTGCTTCCAATGATCTTTCTTTCACTAGGTAATTCAAATAAATCCTATGTCTCATTATTATGCAAGGATTCCATCTCCTCAACCATGGAATCCTTCAAGAGTCTACCCTCTGTCGAGAATTAATTCCTTGACCAACTTGGGCTCCTCATTGGTGGTAGTTAAAATAAATGCGGAATGAAATTCAGCTGGAATATTCCTTTTGACTTGTTTTCTTATTCGTTCAAACCTCCTTACAACCATGGTTGGTTGTTCCACCTCTTTTTGATTTGAGTCAAGTCATCTGAGATCATCTTCTTCTTCATTGTTGGAATCTTGAGGGGGTGAATCAATTTCATTCTGTTGGAATACTGAGGGGGGGGGGTGAATCAATATGAGCACTTTATTATCACTTTTAACCAAAATATGTAATCATTAACATCATCAAAAGTGTATCATCAATATATCATGAGAAATATAAATCAACAGAGCATAATTGACATCCACAGAAACACGATACACCAGAATTTACGTGGAAACCCAAATGGGAGAAAACCACATAATGATTTTCTTATATATCAAAATAATACATTCATTGGCAACACCAAACTCCCATTTCTCTAGCTACAACTAGAAGGAGGCTACGACCCCCTATTTACAGGCTCCAACTTGAAGGAAGCTACAACTCCCTAAATTCTTTGGCTCCAACCAGAAGGAGAATACAACTCCCTAATTCTTAGGCTCCAACCTGAAGGAATCTCCAAATCCAAATTTTCTCTGGAACTAATAGGAAAGAGGCTACAACCCCCTTTCCTTGCCCCATCCTACCACCCTAAACTATAAATGTAGACTATCCTGTCATTTCCACAATCACTGCCACTATCAACCTGTCACTTCCACTGATACTGAACCATCCACCTATCACTTTCCCTGTCACTGATATATATTCTCATATAGACCATATCAACATCAAGTGTCCAAACCATGTACCACAATGTACCCCAAACATGCATCATACCGTATACCATAAAATAAACCTCAAAATTTTTCCAATATGATAAAGATGTGCCTATAACAATGAACAATAACAACCATATACAATATACCAAGGATATGTCTCAAACATCTATTAATGATACCAAAACGTGGACCTCAACCATATGCAACAATACACCAAAAAGGGCCTCCAAGACATGCCTCAAGCATGTGCCATATCATCCATGATAAATACATAAAACCATACCTTTGATCCTGTAGACACTCTGTTGTATCAGATGACATATGAGTAAACCAACCTGGGAATTAAAAATATGGTACAAGCATCACTTCACACCCTTTCATAATATTTTCATAGATCCACAACTTCCTCCACTACTTCCTACAAATATCCACACTTTTCTCCTCTGCAGCCCATGTACATATGCACCCTTCTGACATGTAACCCAAAGATACATTAGAAACTAGGGTTACCCACATTTCCTGCAACTCCAATACTTTCACCTTTGAATTTCCTTCGCACCCTCAAACTTGCTACCTCAGACTAAACCTCCGATTTGCCAATAGACCAAAATTTCTTCACAATATAGATAATCAATAGAGATGTGTGTGAATTGTACTTATGAAAGACTCCTTGAGGTGTATTTATACTTTTTCTAAGTAGTCGATTTCCTTGCTTTAGGGTTTTCTTGTTACAACCACTTAACCCTTTCATTATTTGTCTTGTAATGAACTAGGGGATTTGTAACCCATCTTTGGGGCTTCCAACTTCATGACCTCATAACTACTCAACCGGGAGGAACCATGTGGCGTACCACCTATCATTGTAAATGATATAATGAGGAATATCCATCCATGAGTGAGTTATCTAAATTTACATTGTCCTTCATGACCATTTCCCTGGATCAACTATGGGTCACATGACCACACCTTCAGGGATTTATATGCCATGAGGGCCATGCTTAGAGATATGACATAAGGGGACCACTTTGGAGACTTCTCCAAATACACCCATGACATCTATTGACTGCAATGAAAAACACTACTTGTTAAAATCAATGACAACTAATTGCCAACAATATCTCCCTTTGGCATTGATGACAACATTGATGGCATGGGAACACTTATGCTCCCACTCATACTCCCCTTGTGACCATCACTCCCCCTGTCTCCATGATTCTGTTCTTTCTCTCTGTTTCCTTGCATCTGTTCTTCCTCTCTGTTTCCTTGCATATGTTCTTCCTCTCCCCATTTGAAATTAATGTCAAAAGGTGATTGTCCTTGGGGATACTCCCCCTATCTACAAGCCTATGATTTCTTTTCATGGTGCTTCCTCGTGTAAATATATGATGTATATGAAAAGCATTCAAAATATTCTTTACTTGGATTCTTCAAGTATTATGATTTTCTCCCCTTGTCTTATTATGCCTGATGTCATGTGGATCACTATGGGGAAGAAACTAATCCAAGTTTCTGTCGAAGATATTCAAATCTGTCCCTCGGAAGAGGTTTAGTGAAGATATCTGCAATATTCTCTTTTGTCCCAATGTACTCTAGCTTGATGTTATTCCTTGTAATTTGTTTCTGTAGAAAGTGAAACTTGATCAAAATGTACTTCGCCTTGGAATGCATTACTAGATTCTTGGAGATACCGATAGCACTGGTGGTATCACATAGTATGAAAATAGGCTAGTCATATTCCACCTGTATATCCTGCAAAGTCTGCTTCATCTAGAGAACTTGAGTGCAACATGATGCTGCTGTAATATATTCTACTTATACTATGGAAAATGATATTGATGACTATTTCTTTCTCAACCATTATACCAAACACTCACCCATGTATAAATATTCTCCACTTGTACTTCTTCTATCATCAATGCTACCTTCCCAATATGCATCTGTGTAGGCTACCACATATAGATCATTCCCTTTTGGAATATACCATAGTCCAAAATATTTCGTTGCCTTGAAATCTCACAACCTGTCCAACTTCTTACATCACATATGGTCTTGACAATGTCACGTGTAAGTTTCCAATCATTGATATGTAGAGTCTCTAATATGCATCCTTAGATTCATTTTCCTTGTGCTGCAACTTGCAACTGGTCTGCATAGGATTACTTATGGGTTTGCATTCTTACATTCCAAACTTCTTTAGAATTTATCTGATATACTTGGTCTGGGATATGAAAATACCTTTATCACACTGACATATCTATAATCCAAAAACAAAAGTCAACTCACCGAGAAAAGACATTTCAAACTCATTCTGCATGTCTTTGGAAAACTTCTGACTCATCCTGTCATCATCGCTTAAAAAGATAACATCATTTATATAAACTTCAATTATCAATATATTGTCTCGATCCACTTTTATGTGGAGATTTTTGTTTGCATTACTTTTCCTGAATCCTTGTTGTYGTAGATACTTGTCCAATCATGAATACCATGCTCTCGGTGCATGTTCGAGTCCATACAATGCTTTCTTCAACCTGTAGATATAATATTCGCTCTTTGATAGTAGAAACCTTTAAGGTTGTTCGATCTATACTTCTTATTCTAATTCTCCATTCAAAAAGGTGTATTTTACATCCATTTGATACAACTTGACTCTTTTGGAGCATGCGTAGGCTAAGATCAATGTGATTTCTTCCATCCTGGAAATCGAGGCAAAGGTCTCTTCAAAATATATTCCTTCAATATGAGTGTATCCTTTGCATACTAACCTTGCTTTTTTTATGGTTACCTGTCCATCCTAGTTCAGTTTTTTTTGGAAAACCCACTTTGTACCAATCATGTTCTTGTTCTTTGGTCTTGGAACTAGTTCCCATGTGTCATTCTTCTCTATCTGATTCAATTATTCATCCATAGCCTTGATCCAATGTTCATTCTTGCTGGCCTCTTCAAATCTATTGGGTTCAACTATATATAACAATTCTAGGTGTTGTTGTTCATGTGAAAGTATTCTTCTTCGAGTTTCAAGTCCTGCATATTTACTCCCAATAATCTGGTATGGTGGATAATTTTTTTCTAATCGTCGTCTAGGTTTCTTGGGATGTATCTTTTGATCATATTCCTCTTGTTCTTCTTCTAGATTCTCTTCTTCTTCTACTTATTCTTCTATTATATATTCCTCATCATCCTTCTCTTCTGAGTTTTTGCTTCCTTCCTTGTCCTTTCATATGCCTTTCTCATCAATTGTTACATTGATACTTTCCATTGTTCTATTGAGTCTTGGACTAAAGAATTTATATGATTTTCTTTTTCTTGAATACCCAAATAGTATTCCCTTATCAAATCGAGAGTCAAATTTTCCAAGCCTGTCATCTTCTCTTTTGATATAACATTTGCTTCTAAATACTTTGAAATGCTTCACATTTTTTAGTCTTCCTTTCTATACTCACATGGAGTCTTATCACTGTTACTTCTGAGCATTCCTCTATTCAATATGTGAACTATTGTATGTACTGCTTGTGCCCAATAAATGTCACTCAAATTGGAATCTTTCAACATAGTTCTGTCCATTTCATGCATTGTTCCATTCTTCCTTTTAAACACTCCATTTTGCTAAGGTGTCCTGATTTCCAAGAAATGTCTTTGTATTCCATGTTCACCATAGAAATCCATAAAATCATTTGATGAAAACTCTCCTCCATTGTATGATCTTAAGCACTTGATTTTCAAGTCCATATCAATTTCAACCATATCTTTGTATATCTAGAAGTGTTTGAATGCCTCTGACTTTTTCCTGAGTAAGAAAACTGCAATTATTCTTATGTAGTCATCAACCAGTAGCATAAAGTATTGTTTTCCATTTAATCCCTTCATTCTCGTAGGTCCACATAAATCAGTGTACAATATCCAACGATTTTTTCGTGGAGTACTCTTTTGATTTGAACTTGGTCCTGGTTTGTTTTCCTTGTAGACAATGCTGACATAGAGCATTTGCTGGTTTTGAGATCTCAGGAATTTCTGTCACTGCTTCCTTTCTGCTGATTTTGATAAGGCCATCAAAGTTTATGTGGCCCATCCTTCTGTGTTAGATACAACTTTCATTTTCCTTTCCTAAGAAACATTTTCCCCTTCCAATATCATTCAAGACATATATGTTGTTTGGGGTTCTTCTAGTTGTAGCCACCAATTTTCCCAATCCTTCTTTTCTTATTTCACATTTTTCTGAGTCAATTTGTTTTTTGTGTCCTGGATAACACATTTGACTGACACTTAGAATATTGTGCTTCATATCTTCGACCAATAGAAAATTTTCTTCCTTGGAATATTTTCTTCCAAGATTGACTATGCCTCTACCTATTATTCTAGCTAAGTTATAATTTCCAAATGAAATTGATCCATCTCATCCCTTCTTCAGGGTCAAAAACCTGTTCTTGTCACCTTCCATATGCTTCAAACCTATATTGTCAACATACCACCCACTTTTATTTTGTTTCTCTTGTAGAGAAAACAATCATTCTTTAGTGTTGAATTGATCCTACTTTTTTCTCCATATTCGTTGTGGTTCTTGTTTATGACTACTGATATTATTCTTTGGTTCCTTTGGAGGAACAATCAGTTTACAATATTTGGCAATGTGTCCAAAATTGTTGCACTTATAACACTCTATTTCATTACTTAGTGAAGCAAAATTGTTGTGATTTCTATTCCGTGCTTCATGTGACTTTCTGAGATAACTGCTATTTGAATATCCTTCATAGTTGCTTCTATTCTTGGCATAGGCTCTACAATTTACAATTGTGTGACTAAAATTGTTACAAGAATAACATAAAATAAGAAAAATAGTTTGATACCTCGATGTAGGGGATCTTCTAAATGGTGTTTCCATTTTGAATCCTTCTTCTTATTGAGATGTTGTTGACTTTTGGTTCTATGTTATGAATATTCTAGGTGGTCCAGTTCCTATGTGGTTTTCTTCTTGAGTACCTATGACTATTTCTGCATAGGTGCTTTTTTTTGCTTCATGTTCTGTCTTCTTGGAGCTCGAACCTTTCTTGTTATGCATCTGGTTATATCCTAGCCCATATCTATCATAGTGTGGACTTTGACTGTTGATGATCTCATCCAATATTATGGTGCTATTTTGTTGCATATATTTCTTATGAAGATCTTTTCTTAAGGTGACTATTTATGCTTCCAATCTTTCAAACATCTTCTTGTTATCTTCTAACTAATTTTTGAGTGTTTCTTCAATCCTTCTGCCTTCTTCTACCTAGATTTTTAATTTTGTTATTATCTTCTTGATTTATTTTGAGTTGGAATTTTGAGATACTTCTTTCTTCTTTAACTCTGCCTTGAGTGACTTGATTTTCTTTCTCTCTTTCCCTAGTTCTTCTAAGGAAATGATTAATTATGCTTTGAGATTGACTTCACCTTCTTCTTCAGAATATTCTTCATCATATTCTACTACCATGAAGAGTACTCTTTCTGAATCATTGCCACTATCATCATCCTCGTCTAATGAAGAGCTGTCTTCCTTTGAGTAGAAACTTTTCTTGAAGAATTTCTTTTTGTCCCTTCTCTTATCTCCTTTTTTATTTTTATTTTCCTTCTTAGGATCTTCTTCTTCATTGCTACCTTTATTCTTAGCATAAGGAAATTTAGAAGAAAACTGATCAATACCATCACAATTAAAAAATTTCAATGGAAGCATACCTTTGTACTTTCTGATTCCTCTTTTTAACTTCCTTACAAAATTTTCCACTTCTTCATATTCCTTTGAATCATCGTTACAACTGCAATCTAGTTTTTAAATTTTCTTGTTTTGTGTATTTTTCTACTTGGATGCTTTGAATGCTGCCTCCTTGTTGGGTGAAGGTCTATTTTGAGTAAATATCCAATTTTGGTAAGGTAAAACCCAATTATGGAGAAGAACAACTGGTAAGAAAAGTAGCACATGCAAGGGAAATCTGCATGTAAAGGAGGAAAACATGCAAGACGCACAAGCAGGAAAACCTAACAATGTTAGGGTTAGGGTTTTGGTAAGAGATTGTAATGGCTGGTAAACTTGCAAACTACTATAAATATGAACCTAGGAGGTCTAGGTCGGGGTTCCGAGTGGTTTTTGTTTGTTGGAAGTGTGTTCCAGGTTAATTCTGAATTGCAAGAAACTATTGTGATACCTTTTTGTAAGTTTTTGAGTTGTAGAAGAGTTAGGTAGCTAGATCTTGAGGGTTAGATCATAGGCTAAGGACCCTGGTGTGATCTAGTTGGCCTCACAAAGCTTGTGGAACCTATGTCTTGATTGTATGATCAGAATTGTAGTGCGCACAACACCATATTTTGCAAAAATTATAAATAAAAGAGCCTAAGAAGCCAGATGTTTTTGGACGTAGCCCAGGAGGGGGTGAACCA
>SNQJ01S0091201.1:0-10203 GCA_010110895.2 Picea sitchensis | reverse complement strand
ATGTTTTCCTTGTCTTTGCAAGGAAAACTTAAAAATTGGTTTAAAAACCTCCCAGCTGCAAGCATCATAAATTTTCATCAGTTCATGCAAGTTTTCTTAGATAGGTGGGTGATCATGAGAAATGTATTTCTCATCCTGGAAGAGTATGACCATTTGAAAAGACAGTCAGGGGAGATAGTACCTTAGTTTTCAGCAAGATTCAATAAGGTATATCATGCAATGCCTGCTAATATAAGGCCACCACTAGGATCAGCTCACTTGCATTACCCAAATGCCTTTGATCCTGAGATGACATTATAATTAAGAGAAAGGAACACTGCAACACTTGAAGAAATGAAAAAAGTTGTAGTTGATGTGGAAGCTAACTTGCTGAAAAGAAAGGCAAAGCTAAAAACACAAGAAAAGGCCAGAACAGAAAAGAAACGAATGACATATTCAGAAGTGAAGATAGATGTCTTAGCTAACACCATGGAAGAGATGATGCAGAATATTATCATAAGAGAAAAAATTGATGTTCAGAGACATCATGTTCCATTGATTTCAGAGAAAGAAAAGGCCATTGTTCGCAAACATTTTGCAGCCCACCCTTGGTACCATGGTTTGGATAATGATTCTTTCATGTATTCAATTCATGACGTAGTCAAAGATGAAGCTCCATATCAACTTCCAGAGGAATAACCAGCTGATATGATGTGCATGTTTGATGACATTCCTTACTTGGATAATCTACCCAAGTCTGATCAATATGATGATCATGAGGCTGAAATAGATGTGGACTGTTCAAAGCAATCAACAACATGTCGTTGGCAAGAAAATGATCAGTTACAACTCAGATATGACAATCAACCTTTGCACAACAATCATGACAGTGGTGAGGAAAATGCAGAAAATATCAGAGTAAGTGGAAACACTTTGCCCTTATGTTTCTCATCTTTTCAATTTCTGAAAAGAAACTCTAGGCCAGTTGTAAATAGTGAAGACAAAAAATTCTCTGATCAATCAGTTGAAGATGCCATTGTTTATATGGAAGTTGATCCAAAAGTGCAACCCTTGATCCTTTTTGAAGGTCAAACCTCAGATGAAATCATGAAGCCCGAAACAAGTGATGAGCTAATCCATCTTGATTCATTGCCCCTGCGCTTTAATTCATTTCAAACTTTGAGGGGGAATCTTGGTCAAATTCTAGTTGAAAGTTAGAGTGTAAGCCATGAAGTACCAGTAGAGCCAATGGCACCATTATCTAAAGCATTTTATGACCCTATAGCTGATGTGTTGGATGACTTGTGTTGTCAAAGCCATTTTCCATCATCCAGCTATAGGCTGAAAAGATGTTATGATATTGACATGATCAGGTAGTCAACTACAGGGACATGTTCAGTAGAAGTATCATTTCAGAACCCACCAGAACATTTGTAGCCATATCAGGAAGTGCACGAGGATGCAAATAACATAACTACAACATCAAATCATGAAGTTGAGTTGGTTAAATTTGAATATCCAATAATAGGTCAAGTTTATCTTGATCCATTGGCTATTTATATGGAGAAATTTTGCATTGCGGAGCCCCAATCTATCTCTGGCATTACTTTTGTTCTTCAGGATTGTCAAGGTCTCCGTTGTAAATATCAATCATGTTTTTAGCAGTGGCCATTACACTTTGCAGTTTTGAAAATATGGACAAAAGGTCAAGTTTCCTTTTTTACTGTGCTAACAAGAAGTCAAGCAGTCCTCTGGTCTCAGCAGTTGCTTGACTGGTTGCATTGGCATTATTGTGTCATTTAGAACGGAAAAATTATCAGTAGAATAGGGTAGGTAGGAGAATGTTGATAAGCTCAACATTTTGAGCATCTCTTTTTCAACAGTGTTCATTTTGATTTGGTTTCAGTTGCAAGATCAAAATAGGTACAGGTTGTAGAATAAGATTTTGGGATCAACCCAATGAATAAAGCACCGGTCTGCCTGATTAGAGTTCAATGCTTCTTGGCACCTCCTGAAAGAGCTGCCATCCCCAGGTGGAGCCTATGTTAGGGTCCTATAATTATAGGTAACTCAATTCTTCGGTTGTTGATTTAGCATTGCCCCCGTGATGAAGACTTATGGTTCGGCTGACCCCTTTTTTCCCCTCCATCCATTTCTCCCAATCCTCCATCACCCTGCTACATCCTTCATCCACCTCTACGACACTCACTCCCTTATCCATTTGTCCCATTAGCTACATTTCGCCTACGTTTCATCCCTGAATAAACAAACTTAGGATAGAAAACATTAGGTTAATAATAAATGATTAGTGACAAAGTTTTAAGATTAATTAGTGTAATAAATCAATATTAATTAAATTAATGTAGTTAGATTAATAAGCTAGGTTAATCTTGTTAGTAATTAATTAATTAATTATTAATTAATTAATTATTAATTAATTAATTAACTAATAATTAAGTTAGTATTTAGGTTAATTTAGGTTAGTGTTAAACATTAATTAATATAAAACATTTGATAAAAAACATACAAAAAATTAAAAACCAAATATAATAAACATAACACAAAAAATTAAAAATATCCATTTGTCCCATTAGCTACATTTCTCCTGCCTTTCATCCCTAATAAAACAAGCTTAGGAGAAAAAACATTAGGTTAATAATAAATGATTAGTCACAAAGTTTTAAGATTAATTAGTGTAATAAATCAATATTAATTAAAATTAATGTAGTTAGATTAATAAGCTAGTTAAGTTTTGTTAGTAATTTAACAATAATTATTAATTAATTAATAAAAAAAAAAAAAAAAAAAAAAAAAAAAAAAAAAAACAAACATTAATTAATATAAAACATTTTGATAAAAACATACAAAAAAATTAAACCAAATATAATAAAATATAACACAAAAAATTTAAAAACATAAATATAAAACACCAGCAAAAACGTAATACAAAACAAAAAATATTAAAACAAATTAAATAATTAAAACATAAAACAAAACCAAATAAAATAGAACAATAATAAAAACATTAAATGAAAAACAAATTAAAACACTTCTTTAATAAATACAAAAAGTTAAACGCACAAAACATCATTAAAACAAAATAAAATAAAAATAAAACAAAAGGAAAAGGAAACACGTAAAAAGAAACAAATAATAAAAATTAAATAAAAACAAACAAAAAATAAAATGTCAAATCATTTCCCCCCCACATGCAACTTAACATTCACACATCCCAAAAATTAATCCATGGACATAAAAAAATTCCGCACTTCCATGTTAACTTTAACGCTGTAAATATCCCGCCTCAAGACCGACAAACTTTATTCTTGAGGACACTTGCTCGCAAGGATCTGGACTCTTTAAGGATGATGAACCACTTAACCTTGATGATGATGCTTCTACGAATGGATGTTTTACTATTGCTATATACAGACGCTATTGACTCAGCCATTGAGTGTGCAGTGGTTTTGACCTTGAGGATGCAGAGTAAGAGTTTGAACTCCCCGACTCCTGATTGAGTCGTGGAGGGTTATTTGAGCTTTTTTCATTTACAGTGATATTGTGGTTTTGATGATATGCTATTGATTTCGGCATATGTTGTTGACATGGACCGCACATGACATTGATGATGCAGTCGCATCGATAGCTTGTCAATTGCATTCCACATATGGGAGTAGAGGGGCCACACACCAGCTCCAGAGAGATTTAGGGAGAGGTGTGCGAGCAGCCCTATCACAGAGTACTAGCACTCTCATCGTGACTCAAATTGTGCGTTAACGATTACCTAGTTCGAGAGACCTGCCTACTGGAGGGCAGATCACATACCGTCACGATTCAAACCTAGGTTAACGTGACACCTAGTTCGAGGGGATCCACGATGCCGGTGAGGGCGATCAGCGACAATGCCATGTGATTCTATGGGCTGCATTACATGTAGCCTTTATTCCTTAGAAGCCCTTAGTCTCCCACAAGTCTTACCTGATGAGTGTTGACTCCAGGGTTTGACCTACCACATCCGGTCAAGTTACCGAAAGTGGCACCCTTTGAGCATGTGGTGCATCCCGAAGAGCACATCATGGAAGAATGTAACTCAGCGAAAGTGGCACCTCTTTGAGCACGAGGCACCTTCCGGAAGGGCACCGCGATGGATGATGATGATGAGACAACTTAGATGACCAAGACCCACCTGATAAAAATTTAAAAAAACGACTCTCTAATTAAATTGTCACTTGTTCAAATCAAACCTAAATTAAAACACCCTAAGTTAAAATTGACAAGCCCTAAGAAAAGATTCTTCAAAAATAAACCTAGGCTGCATCAAACCCTCCTAGGTGTAAATTAAAAGTCTTCCTAAAAGTAAAGGAGGTAAAAGAAATGAGGGAATTAAATTAAGTGAAATCCATGGTTTGTAAATGATGAAGAAGAAAATAAAATTATTTAAAAATGTGGAGTATAAAAGCTTTGTGGGAATTTAAAAATATATGGAAAAGATTAAAACCACATTTATCTTTGGGTTCAAAAATAAAAATAACAAGAGAGAATTAAATAATAGAATAAAAGAGACTAAATATTTAGAGTAATTTAAGGAGTAATTTTAAGGAGAAATTTAAGGAGTGTTAAGGAGTAACTTAAGGAGAACTTAAGGAGTGATTAAGGAGAAAAATAAGGAGAAATTTAAGGAATGATTAATGAGAAATTTAAGGAGTGATTAAGGAGTAACTTAAGGAGAACTCAAGGAGTGATTTTGGGGAGGGAGAGAATCGAGTCTTTAATAATTAAAAGAAATTAATTTTGAGAACCAGAGGCATGTGTGACATCTGGATCACGCAGACCATTAGAGGGTTAGTCATTAAAAATTAATTAATTAATGATTTATGATTTAGGTCAGTCCCAAAAGTCTATAAAGGAGGGAAAAGGGAAGGAAGAAGGATGAACTAAGAAGCGAACGCTATTTACCGCCGAAGCTGTGGCTTCGACTGCTGTTTGTGAGGAGTTGGGTATATCTCACCTGTGATTGGAGTGGTAGCTCAACCTAGTGAGGCTAGCCGGAGACGCCATTCTATCTCCCCGGTTCTTGGTGCGGCCCCCTAAGGCTCTGGGGGCTATGGGGAAGAAGAGTACCCCTACGTTGGTTGGGAGGTACCGGTGAGTTTTCTTTGGTTGGCGAGCGGAAGCGGCAAGGAGAGCGGGCAAGGCACGACGCGCGGGATGTCTCTGAAGTGGGTGTGTGGCTAAGGTACGATTTAAATGGTAAAGTAGAAGACGTTTTATATCTCTGCAAATTATTGTTATTGGGATAAGATGATGAGATTGTTTGGCATTATATTTTCAGCAATTTCATTAGCAATGATATTGTAGAGTTTTTGTTTATATTTTGATCATGTGCCACTTTAGTTATGATGTCATGTCTTTGCATTGATATGAATTGGCGTGATGTTGTTAGTTTCTTTATTTCAAAGAAAAATAAAAATAAAAATTTGCACCCGTCGCTAACAGAGTTGTTGCCATGACAAAGAGGGTCGCTACATATGGTATCGGAGTCAGTTCTAATTCACGACTGGGTTCAAGTACTTCAGTTGGAATAGAGTGAGATTTATTATAACCGTTGTTGATTGAGTAGATTGTGCGCGTGCGCGGTAATCATGGAGCTAGGAGAATGCCGCTGAGTATGCACGTACTCCGGTTTTAACTGGCCTGACCGTGTTTTCTACTGTCATTGGGCGCTTCATTTCTCCTCGGGATTGGTTCAAGAAATTAATGTTATTGATGAGATATCATGAGTGCCTCACATTCCCTCATGGTTTTGTAAAACAAATTTTTCCTTGGATTGTGGAATCGATCTCTGGGTTCAGTGTATATTATATGCCTATGATCATATTGTTGGTGGCAATGCATGTTTCTTTTGATTGAACGCAGTTGTGTATGCCCACAATCTCCTTTAATTGGATTCACAGTACCTACATTTCATTGATTGATTCAGCTTGAATGCGGCCGATGGATTTTTTTTTATTGGATTCACTTATACATACCTTCAATTCTATTGATTGGATTCACAGCACCCTCAAATTCCCTTGATCCTCCGCCTTTCCCTCGATGAGCCGTGATGTACGCATTCAGCTTTTGTGCCATTCCCGGGTAGTGGGCTCTAATTCACGCCTTCAAGAAGCAAATGGTAAGACCGTAGTTGTAATAGTCGTATACGGTTTCTAACTGCTATGGGGCGGTTTTGCAACCGTATTTCCAAAATTTTTGCCGTATCGGTAGTTGTATCGGCATTGGGCTTATTTGGTAATGTCAAGGCGGGGGCATTTTTACCCGATCCGCTTAATTGGCATTGTTGGTCCGTATTAAAAGGTTGAGCCGCTGCTTTTGTTTGGTTTTTGAACATTCTTACCACTATTTTTGGGGCATTTTAGTCGTTGTTATTTGGGCGTCTTTTCTTTCAATCGCCTTTGGACGCCGGGCAATTTTATTAATTGAGTCGCTTACTACATGCACAGTCTTCTTTGCTTGTGGGCGTTCTCTTCTAGACTGCGCCTCACTGCATTTCTTTTATTTTCTGGAATTTGCGTGTTGAGGGCAATCCAAATCGATTTTCCACCTGCATGCTTCCCGGTTGTGTGTGTTTAGCCTTATGCCAATGTTGTTCACGGTCCAGAAATGGTAGAGTCGCTGGCCTGTCGCCCTTCCTTATTTTGCCCCGTGTAATTCGTGGCATCTCGTTTTTCTCTGTTTGGATGGGTCGTCCTCCGATTACAAAGTTCTTCTCAAGCTCGCTAGGCGATCACATTCATTGTGGATATTTGATCAGGACTGTATCGGCCTAGTTACACTCTGGCGTTGGTTGTATACAACGCACTGTAAATGATTTTATAACCTCTGTATGCGTCTCTCTTTTTTCGTTCGAAGATACTCCCTGAAAGAGTGCGTGTTACCTCTGCATGCGTTTTATGGATATTACTGGGCGTTTTTTGTGGTGTACGAGCTTAATTTATCGCTCGTGACGCGTCATTCCATGTAGATCTTATCAGCTTAATTATTCGCCGACAAGCAGCGCTTTCTTTACCTCTATATAAGGCGAAAATTGCATGTAAAGGCGGGTTAAGTCCTGGCGGTGATAAATAAATTCTCAGAAGCTTCGCCTCCCGAATCTGATGTTTTGTTTCAACAAAAGTGTTACCCTCCTTGCCTCGAAGCCCTCAGAAGGCTTCCTTCAAGACCGTGGTCTTCGCTCACTTTGCCTTTGCCTGTTTCAATCTTATCTCTTATTTTATTCCGTAGTGGCATCTTCCTTAAGGGACCGCCCTTTAATGAAATAACGTGTTGTATTAATAAAGAACTTAATCCTAACAATGTCTTACTATTTCTCAATGTTTCCTCCCATAATAATTTTGTTATGCTTTGATGTATGGAAGTTGGAGATGGCATGCGTGGCGTAAGGAAGATTCGATCTTCTCTTCGCTCTTGAATGTTTATGAAATTTCAGCTAAATCTTGGGTTAGTCTTTTTTGTAATGAGAGTGTTCCTTTATTTTCTCACCTCAACGGATATAAGATAAGCAGTTGATTGTAGAGTGTTTTATTATTCTGATTAACAAAACCTGACACTAAAAAGTTATTCTTATTCATACAAACTTCTTACGAAAGATGATAATCATGAATGCTCTTACACTGAGAATTAGAAATAACGGGTTTTAATTTATATTAACTAATGAGGAGGAACTAATACCTTAACAAGTTTGAGATTATAAGCTAATAGTAAATTGATCCTTTAGCAAGACATTTCCATTGGGCATGTATGCATTTATGTCATCTATTTTGTAAGAATACTTACCCAAAAGGATTGTTATTATGATGGTGATTGTGTGGGTTTTTTCTTTCTTTCCTCCTGGGGTTGCGTGTGTCACCACGTCCTGTTTTGATAAAAAAATAATAAGAATAAGTCAAGAGGTCCGCATTGACGGAGTAAATCACAAACCGCGTGTTCTTCTTACGGAAATTTTCATCATTCAATTATTGCTTATCATAAAGACTGTAGGGATATGGTCAGCTGTAAACACGATTGATTTGGTCTGTGAAATGATAGTTGATTTCGAATTTCCCCTCATTGACATTGTTTGACTGCCGACTTAAGTTACTGTTGCCTTAACTGTGTCATTTAACAGCGATAGATTGCCCTTTCCAGTTCTGCATGTTCATTACAGTCAAGTTTTATTACTCTAGATGGCCACGTTTTCCAATTTTGTCCTCTATCATTATTTTTTTATTTAACATTTCATAGATTGCCCTTTCCAGTTCTTCCTTTTTACATTCAAGTTTTAGTACTCTATAGAT
Source organism: Picea sitchensis (assembly GCA_010110895.2). NCBI lineage: Eukaryota > Viridiplantae > Streptophyta > Pinopsida > Pinales > Pinaceae > Picea > Picea sitchensis. The sequence continues at coordinate 1,891 of SNQJ01S0091201.1, read as the reverse complement.
GGCCACGTTTTCCAACTTCCTGTCCCTTTTATCATTTTATATTTAACATTTCATAAATTGCCATCGTGGTGAGGATGTATTGATATTCGCAGATTCCTATAATTATGATGTTGTTTATATTTATTGACATTTTGAGTTGATGGTTCTCATAAATGATCATCGCGAGAATTATGGAAGGTTGTCATACATTAATTTAAAATTTTATTTTATTATATAAAAACGCCTTTTTAAAGCATGGAGTATATGTCTTCCCATTTTATGATTCCTATAGTCATGATGTTTTTCCATGTAGTGACTACTTTAATTAATTGATATATTTTTTATCTAAAAATTGATAACACATCCATTAAATACCCTTTTACTTTTGTCATAAAATTTTTAGTAATCTAGATTGCCATTTAAATTTGGCGGTATGATGTTGTTTTCCAAATGATGTGTTTCCATTGCTGCTTTTGAGGTTATATTGTAATTTAAAGTATGAGGTTAAGTTGATTAATTTCACCAAGTGAAGCTATTTACAGGATGACAAACCTATATATTGACCTGTTGTCATTGTTGGTTATAAGTATGGTCTCATAATAATGGTTACTCTTGTCATTTAACATTATTATCTTATCATCTCCGATTATTCAAGGAAATGTGGCATTAAATAGGGTTATTTATTTCTCTCCCTTTCCTAATTAGGATGTCCCTTCAAGCATGATGTATATTAGAGAGATTCCAGATGTATATTTAACGTAAAAGTAATTTGGAACCCCACACACAAAAAAATAAAAAATAAAATGAGCTTAATATAGCAATACAAATCCCAAACCACATTCTTTTTCTTGAATAGTCTAATCTTGTACAAAGAGAAAACTATATATTTTTCTTGAATATATAGCAAACTGGAAAGTTGACTTGGAAAACTATCTATTTTTCATATTGATTTGTGAACGAATAGCACCGGTTGTCAGCACTGGACAAGGGGTAGCTACCCCATTTACTAGACTTCAATCTATACTTTTAAATAAATAAATAAAAACGAATTCTAAGTAATTCTACTATGATTGAGCTAAATTTTAGCGCAGGGACAAAGGGTGGCGATCATGATAGCACCTGAGTACTTAATCTTGTTTCTTTAACCTTTGGGGTCTAACAGTTAGCGCCCAACATGATTATTTTATTATTCTTATGCCTTCTTTATTCTCGTGGATATCCGAAGTTAAAAGGTTGGTGTACGCGTTGATCGCAAACTGTGATTTTCCCAATTTAATCGCGCTGTATACTCCTGGATTTTTAACGAAATGTTATCAGACTGGTGGTTGATATATGCGCCGTATATCCCTGTCCACTGAACCGGCCAATGCCGCTAAACGGTCACCCCACTGTCCCTGTCATTGATTCTTCCCAGCAAGATAAATTGCTTTTAAGGGTTGCTTGGAATTATCATTTATAGTTCGAATTTAGTAATGTGCGGATTCTGGTTAAATTTAAAAGATTATCATCATACGTACGAATTGAATTTTAATTAAAAAGATAATGGAAATTGATATTAGATCATCACTGTGTGTTTAATCATACACATTAGATATTAATGAGGTAACGTTGAAGATATTTATTACTACATTGGAATTATTATTGATAGGAGAGAGTAATTGTATATTGGAATATATATTATTAAATGCGTGTTTTAATCATTTGCACATTATGTATTAATGGCTAGGGTAATAGTGATGAAGGTTGAAATAATTGATTAAGTGATAGTAGTAAGGGTAATATGGTCTTGATGATAGTAGTGTTAAATAGTCATGGCTCTATAAAGTAGCAATGTAAGGTAACTATCAAAACGATGCAGTGAAATGAACGTTATGTTAGTGCATGTAAATACCATGGAAGGTAATGATGTGAA
>SNQJ01S0091199.1:13277-32785 GCA_010110895.2 Picea sitchensis | reverse complement strand
TTCTTTATTTTATTGTATGGGTCCTTTTTAATTCTTTAAATGGAATTATAAGTCAACATCGAGTTCTTAATTTGCATTATTTAAATAAGATTCAATCTTCTTTAAAATCCTTATATAGATATGTAAGTTAGCATGTAAATTATCTTAATTAATTCCTAATTTTGGATTGATCTTCTTATAGTTCTTTTAATGGATTGTAAGGTAGCTTGGGATCTTTCCTTATTTCTCATTATGATTGTATCCTTTATACCTTATAAATGGATGTGTAAGGTGGAATTGATATATTTATGTACTACTGAAAAAGATTGGGATCTTCTTATGGTACCTTGTAATAGGAAATGTAATTTAGCATTGAAGTCTTATATATTGTTAATAGGTGTTGATATTTTTAATTCTTTTAATGGATGTATAAAGAATCCTTCACTTCCATTAATTTTTCATTAAGTTGATCTTTTTATGATTACCTTGTAAAAATGGATATGGAATTTGGTATTGAATTCTTAATTTATCACTTAAGTAAGATAATTCATTTCTTTATGATACATAGTGAGCTACATAGGAGTTGTACATGTTACATGAGTTGAATCACTTGATAATTGATGCTTGACTTGAATGAACCTGATCTTAACAAGTTACTAATCATGATTAGAATAGATTTATATCAAATTCAAAAATTGTAGTCATGCTCTTGTGTTTCTTGTTATTCTTCATGTATTATCCTCGTGCTCAATTGTAATTAAATATTGTGTAATAGATTGATTAATCATAGTAGATTATTTTTTACACCATGAGGAATTGAAGTTTAAGTATGGTCAATAATATAGTCTTGAATTGATGCTTGTGATGGGATTGAGGGGACCTAGATACCTCCTTGTTCCTCAGAACAGTCGCCAGCCCTGAGACCTTAAATGGTCAAGATCGATGGGAACCTCGGCTTGAGTGTTGCTTATGCATCCTGGAGGTCCTAACCATTACAAGGTAGGATGGGTGGGTAGTCATTCTTGTTCTTGTCAGGTCGTCATGTTGTGGTTGCAAGAGTTGTTTGCATATGTTCGTCATCATGTTGCATTGTTGAGTATAATGTCATGTTTACATTCATACACACACAAAAAATAAAAATAAAAAAAAATTGCACTTGTTAGGAGAGGCTTGATGTCGTGACGAATGGGAGGTTTGTTACAACAAAGTTCCAAAACTTCCAAAATAGTTACTCTCCACATTAAGCAAACATGATTTAAACAATTTGTAAAATCTTATCTAAAATCTTTAAAAAAACTACAGAGAAAAATTGTGTTCTTTGTAAAAAAAGTCGTATTCTGAGTTAGATAATAATCTTAAAATAAATATAGAATTATGTAATAAAAAAGTTCACAAATCTCCATATTAAGTCATTCTTCCAATGAAATATATATCTGCTTGTGGATAAAGTCCAAAATCCTTCAGGTGAAATTCTCATCCCAAGTGATCTTATTTGATCTTATTTACAAAATTGCAATTAATGAAAATAACAACTCAATTATTTCTATAGATACGATGATATATATCTAAATATAGAATTAGAAGTAATTTATCCTAAAATGTGTCAAAAATTTACTAACTAGAACACATACCAATCTATTGTTTGGGTCATCATTTTGAATAACCTTCTTCCAACCATCATGGAAAAAAATTGCATACTATTTAAGATATTCTACTGACATGGTATATAACTCTGCATATGTTTTATAAACAAATGTGGCATGGGAATTGGCTTCTTCTCACTGATGGTTCAATCCAACATCAACACCATAAAAAATTGACTCCAAATTTTCCCCGATTACATTCCTAGCCTCTTTGCCAACCTCTGATGAAGCTCACAACTCTTAATGTGAAGCAAATTCTCCTATTGGGTGAGATACTAAAGATTGTGGAGGCCTCCACAATGTCACATTTATATATTCTCATTTTCGATCATATGTCTATCCTTTACCAACACCATAATAATTGGACGGTAGACTAGTATAATCATGCTGCATGTCCATGAAAAAATCTGCATAAAAGTGTCTTTAAAAATAGTATGGAACCTCATCGTTCCATGGTAATTTCCCATATGCTTCCAAAAAATTGTTATACAGAAGTCCTGCAATGTCAGGGTGCTTAAAATATTGCACCTTCAACATCTTCTACTTTGGCCCATCTTTGAAATTGAACATCAAAATTGCATTTTCTTTTGAAAATTTATTTTTTACTGCATCCCATTCATCAGGGCCCATCACCTCTGACTTTTGTCAACTCATTAGATCGATAAAATTGTCAGTGGTTGGCCCCATCTTTTGACATGCATCCATAAAGTTTTGCAATGAATGAAAAACAATCTACAAGCTTTGTTTACTCTCCTCAAGGAGTTCCAAGACCTCCAAATCATTTTGCAACCTCCTTTTAACACCTAATCATCACTCAAGGGTCATTTCTTCAGTAATCCCTTCCTAGGGAAGTTCATCACCAACATCCGAATGATCGATGGATGTAGTTGTTTAATCTTTTGTTTCTTGATAGCACGACCTCTTAAATCTAACTTCACCCTCTGAACCAACATTAGAATCTTCGTGACACCCACTCTCTCTTTTACTTTCATCCCTTTCTCTAAACTCATTGTCCACACACACACATTCGTAAATAATTACAATATTTAACTTGACATAAATTGAAATACACAAAAATACAACAAAAATAAACAAAATCAAAGAAAATTACCAAAAATATTCTCTTTTCCTAAGGTATTCCCTACATTATCAGGTGTAGGAGTATCAATGCACAACCTATCTAAGAAGGTTGCATACATAGAACTTTCTTGAGCACATTCTACAGTTGATATATTCACAGATTTGTTTCATAATCTCCTCTCACGAGATTGTCGTTGGTCACTCGGAGTCTCAGTCGAAGAAGGGGTTCATCTTCTTCCTTCTTGGGAGAACCTAGAGTGTTTGCGAGGAATGTTTGGAGAATCCCGTGTCAACATCTCGCCTCCATATCTATCCATTGTAAATTCATGAAAATTTAAGCACAAGACAAGTACCAGTTAATATCTCCAACATTGACCGACAAAACTTATGAAGAAAGAAAAAAAATAAGACAAAATTAATAGAAATGTTTTTTTATGTTAGGAACAATTATAATAAGGTGATTCAGAAGTCCACTACCCATGCTCATTTCAAATATATTTTGGTTTCTTACTATTAACACAAATAACCTTGGTAAATCCACCAAAAATTGAAACAATATTTAGACGAGCACATATTAGGACATTAAGTTGATGGAATGCTCCAAAAGTACAAGTGGCAAGGCAAAGTCACAACATGACAATCACTTACTATGATTGAAACAAATAATATATGAAGTGTACATGGGTCAAATTTTGGTAATGGAGTAGCAGTTATCTATATGGACAATCAGATTTCATGCATCCAACATGTATGGAGAATAGTCCATGAAAATCAAAGATTAACTTTACACCATGTTTTGTTGTATGGAAGAAATATTCCATCTAATTAGATTTTAAATCAATGAAATCGTTACTTAATGATACAGTGCAAAATTACATCTAGTCAAACATTTGCTAGCTAAGATGCAACATAAAGTCATGGTCGGGGCCAGATAGAAGAAGAAGTTCAAAATTCTAATCACTAAGGCTCTTTGACGGTTTCCCATGATGAATTTCATTGTCTGTTTTGAATGACAAGGAACTGATATATTTTGATGGAAGAGATATCATTTGGAATCCAAGGATCCTATATATTTGAGATTGTACAACAAAGGTAGTGTGAAAAAAAAAAAGAATGAGACTGAGCTTGTGCCTGATTTTGACTGAGAATCTTGTGTCTGGTTTTGACTGAGAATCTTGTGCCTGGTTTTACCATTAAGGCCTTTGATATTCCAAGAGATCACCTTCATGAGAAATGTGGGAGGTTGTCTAGAAATTTATATTTCATCAAGGTAAGGTGGCCTAAGTTAACCAAAAACTCTCCCAGGTATGCCCTCTTGTAAAAGTAACAGAGGGCACACTTTTTATTTGTTTTGGTGAGTTGCTAAGAATTTTATTATGAACCAGCAAGACCTTTAGAAGTTGATCCTATTTATCAATGATTGAAATCAATTCTTGATGCTAGTAGGAAGAAGAAATGGAATTTAGATCAAGATACCCAAGATCCATTTCCTTGTCATTGCAATAGAAAGGAAATAACTTAACCTGTAATGTACCCATATTTGCTATAGATTTGCTACAGGAATAACCAAGATTGCAGAAGAGGACATACATTATTATAAAGCTCGGGACTCTACTCAGTATCTCCCGAATGGGGTGTTTGTCAGCTCATGGAGCCCTGTACCTAGTGGAATGCGCTCAAGGAATGTTGAAAATGATGAAAATGCTAAGGCGATTTCAAGCCTAAGTGGGCATCATAAGCTTGTCTAATGATCATCTAATTTTGTGATTTCTTTTTCCTCTTTGAACAAACATATTCTTCTTCACCTTCATGATTGATTGTGGGTTATCTTAGCTTATTACCATTGATTGTGGATTAGCTTAGATTATTATTTTTTTTATTTTTTTTTAACAAGAACGGATAGGCTGCATTAAGCGGCATTCTGGCAAGCCAGAATCAGAAAGTTACAAATCTCAAGAAGGTTCGTAACCTCTAACAGTGCTGCCAACCTTCTTGTGAAAGTCTTGGGAGACCAATCCCCTCTGCTTCTTAAGCTAATTCGCGAAAATGACAAGAAATGCATACATGAATAAATTCTCACAAACTGTGAGCATAGTAGAAGACAGAAGCATAGCATTAAACTATGGGGGATGAAATTTTCCCCTTAAAGAAGGGATCCAACTTTTTCTGAGAACCTAGAGAAATGTTGGAGGCCGCCTCCTTTTCTCTGCATGCTTTGTTGGACCTTCACCCTCGGGTAAGGCGTGGAGACGAAACTGAAATGTCTTCGGGTTCAGAAGTTTCCAGAGAGCCATTAGAGGGGACTGAAACAACCAGACCTGCGGGGGCAGAGGGTTCCGGATCTGAAGCCCGAATTTCTCTTGCTGCTACTGAATCTGGGGGGGTGGAATCTGGAGGATTAGCTTAGATTATTACCATTACTTGAATATGGAAATTAGTACAAAACTAACTATGTGTACATCTTCCTGATATGACTAATGTATATGATTATGAACTACTGATTACACTTGTTTGAATGTCTCATTGTGTAGGAGCCAGTGATATCGCTTCCCATCAATTCCATAACATTCCATACTGTGAATCTTATCCTAGTACCAGAACAATGATCACTATAAGGAATTAAGTCCATTGAATAGGGATACTACTAACCTCTTCCCTATTTGTCTAGTTATAGTTAAATGTTGGTGTATGAGCTATAACATAAGGTCATGAAGAAAACAACATGATTGTTAACTACAAAGGGTAGTATATAATAAGAACTAAAGGCAATAGCTTAACCTGTAATGCAAGAGGATTATATCCATTCCATTACTATGATATCAGTAATACACGAAAAACTTAGCTTAAGGTGATATCATGTTACCTATTTACCATAATAAATATGTATTGTGATATTAATCTTATCTCTTATTAACTACATGGGATTTCACTACAAAGAAATGGCACTAAGTATCAACACGTCTATATTACACTTGTATGTGATTCCAATGCTTGTGTAAATACAAAGGGTAATAGATCATTAACAAGGGTCTTTCAAAGGGTATATACTCGTATCCAATACATATGGGTTTTACTTACTCTGATTAAGAGAGAGCTAAAGAAATGGAATCAACTTCATATCTTACCCATATGAGCTATGTGAATATTACAATATCGTTAAGAGTATAGATTCTCAATCTAAGGTATAGGCAACTAATCACAAGAATGAAGATGTAAGTTCAAATTTCATTTCTGTTATGATCTTTTCGTTCTGTTCTTATCAATTTTCTTGGGTATTGTTAATTCTATTCTATTTATAAGTATTCATACTTTTAATCCCTTCTTTGTTGAAAATGGATGTTATCTTGACTTTTGGAGGAATCGTAATTGGTATCTCAGTCCATGGCATTCGAGTTAGACATTTGGGTTACAATTTGTTATTTCTTATCATTTTGTAAATGAGACATTGTCATGAAATGTTCATTGCTTGTGTCTTTTTGTTAGAGTGAAAAGTACTATAACATATTTTAGTTGTGGGAATAATTGCAATGGACATTTTCCTCATGTTTCAAGGTTTATTTCTACTTGTTTGATGGCAATCACACTCCCTCGGAGCATGATCGCTCTCACCAGGACCTTCTTTCCGCCCGAAGATCCCCAAGACTCTTCTATTTCTCTATCGGGAAATCTGCACCCACAGTTCTCTTCAAGTGACCCTCCTTCTTTGATCTATCGAAGGATCGGAACTTCGCAGCTCACGAGTTCACTGTCTATCCTTTGGCCTCTCGAATCCCCGAGAGTCGATGCACAAGTCAACGCTGACTTCTCCCTCTGCTATCGGGACTTCTCTCTATCGTGCCTTCGCTGATCGTGACACTAAACACTCGGGGTTCAAACCTCCGATATCCGATGCGCCAAGATGCCAACAACTCACGATCTCGCACCCTCACAACTTCGTCACTCGTGCAGCCAAGTGACTCCTACCTCGACTCTCGATACCTGAGATGCTGAAACATCGATACCTCACATCACCTGCTACGTCACCCTTCTATGGCCCACACTATCCACAATAACCGTCGAGACTTCACTTCTCACCCTCTCGCGATCCCCGTGGCCCAAATATTCTTCTTCCTTCTCGTGAACTCCCGATATGTCGATCCACGAGTAGGAACCATGCTCCTCGTGCTCCCGATCGATGGTTCCTGCCCCCCTGAACTTCAAACCTTTTTCAACACCCGCACAGTAACTTCCTTGCACCTTTGCAAGTTCCCATGGCCTTGGATTCTCACGAATTCTCCTCGGAGAATTTCGACTATCCATTCTTCCCGATGGAATCCTCGAAATGGCGAGACAATCCTCCACGGAACCCGTCACCCTGCACACAAAATTTCAGCACCTACTCGAACACTTCCAGCACAAACTCTCTGTGCAGTCCTTCGACAAATTTAAAGACTTATTCCTCCTGAGCTTTTTCTCGACTTCTCAATTCCTATGAGAACTTCTTGCGTGCACTCCTTGTGGAAAATCTTCAACAACTTTTAAGTGTTGAAGTCCTTCGACCCTACGCACTCCTGCAGTAGCAGTCATTCAACCCTTTGCTCAGAATCGCAACTCTAAGACTTCGTCTAGCCTGTGCACACCTTGCACGGCTTTGGTGCCAAATCTACACTTCTGAGAACTTAGAACAAAAGTTTCCTCTATCTGAACCCTGCAGTCGCGCACTCCTTGTGGACAATTCAACTGCACTCCTTGCAGGAATTCTCTGGTTCTAGATAGAGAAATAATTGAAACTAACTTCTTGTCCTCACAGACTTCAAATTAACCATAAAATCACATACACATCATATAAAAGCAAATGTATGACAGGAAGCAAATATTCAATAGCATAATATCAATACACAGAGAAACAATACATAACCATGAGATTGAATCAAAGCTTTTTCTATTAATTCAATGCCTGTACATGGGTGTTCTTCATACAATTTCTCTTCTTGCTCTTCTACTCTCCTGCTTCAATTACTAAGAATAATGTTACAATGTACAAAGGAGGGTGTCTATATCTGTTTTCCCTCTCGAACTCTAAAGCTATCAAATCTACAATTAAATTCCTATCTACTATCATTAACTAAAATAAATGCCTCATCTACCTAAGGACGAGAGCTTATCCACTCAAGGTCCATTACAATACACAAAGTGCACTTCATTAAATCCACACATTAATGTTTGGCGCAATAATATCAAAGCGCTCTCAAAATTTGTGCTGGCGCTGTCCAACTGTCTTCTGCTTTCGTGCTGGCTCGCTTGATGTGTTGTCGATGCTCCTGCATCATAATCCTCGACTGGAAAAATTTCATCGGCTCCTATCCATGAGCTCCTGCACAGTTTTCCCATGCTTCTGTATCACTGCTTTAGTCTCCCAGCTGGCATCTTCCACTGGGTGGTTCTTCCACTTGACCAGGTACTCAAAATACTACTTCCACTTGGTCTTTCTACCCACTCGCTTGTCCAGTATGCACTCCATCTGTGGATTTTTTGCTACTAGCAATTGTTTTTTCCACTCGATCACTGGTTCCTCAGTTCCAGTGTCTGCTTATCCTGCCCTGTATGGGTATAAATCCAAAAAATTAAATATCAGAGATATTCCGATGCCTTCTGGCAGCTCAATCTCATAAGCATTTCCTCCGAATTTCTTCAGGACTTTGCATCGCCGAATTTTCTTCATCTTGAGCTTGTTATATGTTCCCCTTGGGAACCTTTCCTTTCTCAAGTGTGCTAGAACCAGATCACCAACCTCAAATTGAAGTTGTCTCCGATGTTGATTTGCTCTGCACTTGTATTCCTAATTTGAGTCTATCAGTCGCTGCTTCAACTTGGTGTGAAGTTCCTTCATCGCTTCAGCGAATTCCTCTGCGCTCGCACTGCTAGTTGCAGCTTGTTCTGACTCCCTGAGTTCAGAAACTCCTATTGGTTGTGTTCCATGCACAATCTGAAATGGACTTTTGCCTGTACTCTGATTCACAGAATCATTGTATGAAAACTCTGCCTATGGAAATATGTTGTCCCAACTGCCATGGTGCTCTGTCACCAAGCTCCTCAGAAATTCTCCCAGACTCTTGTTGACCACCTCTGTCTGCCCATCCATTTGTGGATGATATGCTGAACTAAATGCCAAGTTAGTTCCCAACTTCTTCCATAAGGTCCTCCAAAAATGTTCTATGAATTTAGTGTCCCTGACCGAAACTATGCTTTTCGGCAATCCATGAAGTCTAACAACCTCTTTGAAAAACAAGTTTGCAATGTGGGTCACATCGTTGGTCTTCTGGCATGGAATGAAATGTGCCATCTTCGAAAACCTGTCTACCACCACAAAGATGGAATCAACCCCTCTCTACGTCCTCGGCAAACCCAATACAAAATCCATGCTTATCGCCTCCCATGGTCTCTCTGGTATGGGAAATGGCTGATAAAGACCTGCGTTCTGCTTTCTCCCCTTCGAATGCTGACAAATTCGACACCTGTCAACAAACCTCTTGACACCTTCTTGCATACTTGGCCAAAAATATGATTCGCTTAACTTTGCGAATGTTTTGTCGTGACCAAAATTCCCTACCAAGCCTCCGTTGTGTTTTTCCTTTAACAAATTCTCCCTCATGGAGCAATTTGGAATACACAGTTGGTTGCCTCTGAACAAAAATCCCTCCTGGAACATGTAGTCTATCCATGGGCTTCGATCCCTGAGAACTGGATTCTCAGCTGCTACATATGCTTCTCCAAAATCTGCATCACCTGCGTACATGTCCCTGAGATTTTCAAAACCCAATGTTTTGACTCGGAACTCCTGCAGAAACAAACATTTCCTGCTCAAAGCATCATCCACTTTGTTAGCAGTTCCTCAAATGTGTTTGATCACAAACGTAAAATTCTGCATATACTCCACCCATTTTGCATGCTTCTGATTCAACTTATCCTGTTGACTCACAAACTGCAATGCATGATTATCACTATACAATACAAATTCTTTTGGGATCAAGTAATGCCTCCACTTCTTCAATGTCTGTATGATGGAATAAAACCCTTTATCATACATGGAGTATTTCATCTTTGCTTCATCCATCTTCTCACTGAAATATGCAACTGGTCTGTCCTCCTGACTTAAAACCGCTCCTATGGCATATCCTCTTGCATCACACTTCACTTGAAATGTCTTCTTGAAATCCAAAAACACCAACACTGGTCGTTCCATTATCTTCCACTTCAACAGATTGAAGCTCATCTCAGCCTCTGCTGTCCAATGAAAAATTTTATGCCGCTTCTTCACCATTTCCATCATTGCTGCGCTAATTCCACTAAAATTCCTGATGAACTTTCGGTAGAAACTAGCCAAACCATGAAAACTCCTCACCTCGAAAACATTTCTCGGTGATGGCCAATTCTTGATCACTTCCACTTTACTCGAATCCATTTTCAACACATTTGCTGAAATAAAAAAACCCAAATAAATGAGCTCTGTCTTCATAAATGAGGACTTCTTCATGTTGATCAACAGCTTCTCCTGTTGTAGCTTCCTCATTACAATGGCCAAATGTTTCAAATGTTCAGCCTCCATCTTACTGTAGATTAATATATCATTTATATATATGACTACAAATTTCCCGATGAATTCCCTCGGGACTTCATTCATCAGCCTCATGAACGTGCTCGACGCATTTGTCAAGCCAAACGGCATGACCAGCCATTCGTACAAAACTTCGTTTGTTTTGAATGTTGTCTTCCATTCATCACCTTCCCTCATGCGAATCTGGTGATATCTTCTCTTTAGATCAATCTTTGAAAAATAATTTGCCCCGCTCAGGCAATCCATCAGGTCATCCATTCTCGGTAGTGGAAATCTGTACCTGATGGTAATTTTGTTGATCGCTCTGGAGTCAGTGCACATCCTCCAGCCTTCGTCTTTCTTTAGAATAAGCACTGTCGAAACAACACACAGACTCAAGCTTTCTCTGACCAGTCCTTTGTCCAACAAATCCTGGACCTGGTTCTTGATCTCCTCATTTCCCGGCGGCGTCAATCTATACGCATCTTTATTCGACAAACTGGCTCCTGGTATGAGGTCAATGTGATGACTCACACTTCTCATCGGTGGCAATGAATGAGGTAATTCATCCATGATGATGTCAGCGAACTCTCCCAGCAGTTCCTGAATCTCATCTGGTAAGTCATCCACTCTTGTGCTAGTCAAGACAATTCTCGGTTTCCTGACCACAAAGAATTGTGGATCTTCCTTCTTCTCCATATCTGTGAGAATATCCTTCCCACTCATGAGAAGTATTGTGTTGATTACTTCCATTTTCACTTCCTTATCCTTTATCAGAATCAGTCTGTGTGTTCTTCCATCCTTCTCCAAAGTGTATGTGTTCATCCTCCCATCATGAACCACAATTTTGTCATATTTCCATGGTCTACCCAGCAATAAATGGCATACATCCATCGGAATGACATCACATAAGATCTGGCGCAGATGCCACCCCACGTGCACATCCACCATCACCAGGACCTTCTCTTCCCCTCGGCCCAAAGAGCGTCAAAGGCTCTTCTATCTTCCTATTGGAAGATCTGCACCCACAGTTCCTTTGCGTGACTTTCCCTTGGCTAACTTATCGGGAAAATCGGAACTCGTAGCTTCGTGAGCTCACGGTCTATCCCTGGGTTCTCGTACCCTCGAGACCCGAGATACCAGTCAATCGCTGACTTTCTTTACTCTGCTATCGGGGCTTCGCTATGTCGTGGTCTCGCCACTCACGACTCAAATCAATTGGAGCTTCTGCCTCTGATACGCGATATGCCGAGATGACGATCTCGCGACCTTACAACTTCGCTACTCGCAAACTCAAACGGCTTCCTCCTCGACTTCCGATATCCGAGATGCCGATACATCGATATCTTGCGTCACCTTCCATGTCACCCTGATGTGGCCCACTCGATCCCCATGACCATCGGGACTTCGCAGCTCGCTATATCGCGACTTACACCGCCAAATATTCCACCCTTTTCTCACGAGGGCCCGATATGTCGATCCTTGAGTAGAACTCACACTCCTCGCGATTCTTCTCAACGCTTCTGCTCCCTTGAGCTCCGAACCTTCTCCCACTCCTACACTGTATCCTCCGAAAGATATAATGACCCTTGGATTCTCGCGACTTCTCCTCACTTGATTCTGACTGTCCGTTCTTTCCGACGAAATCCCCGAAATTACAAAATGCTCCTCCATGGAACTCGTCGACCTGCACACAAAGTTTCAGCACTTGCTCGAACAATTTGATACGCAGCCTCTTTGTGAAATCCTTCGACGAATTCGAAGGCCTACTCCTCCTGAGCTTCGACGACTTCAATTCTCTCAGGAAGAAATTCTTGCACGCACTCCTTGCGGCAAACCTTCAACAACTGCTCAGTGTTGAAGTCTTTGATCCTGCGCACTCCTGCAGCAGAATTCCTTCAATCCCCTTTCCCCAGAATCGCTACTCTGAGTCTTCGTCTAGCCTGCGCATGCCTTGCATGGCTCTGGTTCCAATTCTACACTTCTGAGAGATTAGAACAAAAGTTATCCCTACTTGAACCCTGCAGTCACGCACTCCTTGTGGACAAATTCAACTGAACTCCTTGCAGGAATTCTCTGGTTCAAGATAGAGAAACAATTGAAACTAACTCCTTGTTCTCCCAAAATTCATTCAACCATGAAATCATATACACAACACATAAAAGAAAGTGCATGACAAGAAGCAAACCTTCCTGAGCATAATATCAACAATACACAGAGAACAACCCAACCATGAAATTGAATCAAAGCTTTTCTTATTAATTCAATATCTGTATATGGAAGTTCTTCATACACTTCTCTACTCTGCTCTTCTCTTCAGAATTCTCTCAATTTCTGAATTATGATACAATGTACAAAGGAGGGTGTCTATATCCCGTTTCCCTCTCGAGCTCTAAAGCTATCAAATCTAAAATTAAATGTTATGTCTACTTTACATTAACTATCTTAAATGCCTCATCTACCTAAGGACATGAGCTTATCCGCTCAAGGTCCATTACAATGTACAAGTGTGCTTCATTAATTTCACACATTTATGTTTGGCGCAACAAATATCTAGGTGTTTCAAAAATTTGGTGTTGGCAATGTCCAGCTGTTCTCCGCTCCGCGCTGGCTCGCTTCATGTGGGCGATGCTCCTGCATCATACTCCCTCGCTTGAAAATTTTGGTGGGCTCCTATCCATGAGCTCCTGCACGGTTTGTCCATGCGTCTGTATCACTGCTTCATTTTCCCAGCTGGCATCCTCCACTGGGTGGTTCTTCCATTTGACCAGATACTCAAAATACTACTTTCACCGGGTCTTTCTACCCACTCGCTTGTCCAGTATGTATTCCATCTGTGTCTTTTCTGCAATTGACATTTGCTTCTGCCACTAGACTTCTGGCTGATCATCACTTCCAGCTCCTACTTCCTCGGTCTTATATGGATATAAGTCCAAAACATTAAATATCAGATATATTCCGATGCCATCCGGCAACTCGATCTCATAAGCATTTTCTCCGAATTTCTTCAGGACTCAGCATGGTCTGATTTTCTTCATTTTGAGCTTATTATATGTTCCCCTTGGGAACCTTTCCTTCCTCAGGTGTGCCAGAACCATATCACCAACTTCAAACTGAAGTTGCCTCCGATGCTGATTTGTTTTGTGCTTATATTCCTGATTTGAATCCATCAGTCGCTGCTTCACCTTGCTGTGAAGTTCTTTCATCACCTCAATGAAATTGTTTGCACTGGCACCGCTAGTCGTAGCCTGTTCTGACTCCCTGAGTTCAGAAACTCCTCTCGGTTATGTCCCATACACAATCTGAAATGGGCTTTTGCCTGTACTTCGATTCACAGAATCGTTGTATGCAAACTCTACCTGTGGCAATATGTTGTCCCAGCTGCCATGGTGTTCTGTCACCAGGCTTCTCAACAAATCTCCCAAGCTCCTGTTGACCACCTCGGTCTGTCCATCTTTATGCGGATGGTATGCTGAACTAAACACCAAGATAGTCCCTAGATTTTTCCATAGCGTCCTCCAAAAATGACCTATGAATTTTGTATCCATGTCCGAGACTATGCTTATTGGTAATCCATGAAGTCTAATAATCTCTTTGAAAAACAAGTTTGTGATGTGGGTCACATCGCTGGTCTTCTAACATGGAATAAAATGTGCCATATTAGAAAACCTGTCCACCACCACAAAAATTGAATCAACCCCTCTCTACGTTCTCGACAAACCTAATACAAAATCCATGCTAATTGCCTCCCATGGTCTCTCTAGTACGGGCAATGGCTGATAAAAACCTGCATTCTGTTTCCAGCCCTTCGAATGTTGACAAATTCGACACCTGTCAACAAACCTCTTGACATATATTCGCATGCCTGGACAAAAATATGATTCGCTCAGCTTTGCGAATGTTTTGTCGTGGCCAAAATGCCCTGCTAAGCCTCCACTGTGCTTTTCTTTTAACAGATTCTCCCTCATGGAGAAATTTGGAATACACAGTTGATTGCCTCTGAACAAAAATCCTTCCTGGATCATATAATCTATCCATGGGCTCCGATCCCTGAGAACTGGATTCTCAGCTGCTTCATACGCTTCTCCAAAATTTGTATCTCCTGCATACATGTCCCTGAGATTTTCAAAACCTAAAGTTTTGACTCTGAACTCCTGCAACAACAAACATTTCCTGCTCAAAGCATCATCCACTTTGTTAGAAGTTCCTGAAATATGTTTGATCACAAACGTGAAATTCTGCATATACTCTACCCATTTTGCATGCTTCTGATTCAACTTATCCTGTTGAATCACAAACTGCAATGCACGATTATCGCTATACAATACAAATTTTTTTGGGATAAAGTAATGCCTCCATTTCTTCAACGCTTGTATGATAGCATAAAATTATTTATCATACGTTGAGTACTTCAATTTTTCTTCATCCAGCTTCTCGCTGAAATATGCAATTGGTCTGTCCTCTTGGCTCAAGACTGCTCCTATGGCGTATCCGCTTGCATCACACTTCACCTGAAATGTCTTCTGAAAATCTGGCAACACCAAAACTGGTTGCTCTGTGATCTTCCACTTCAACAGATTGAAGCGTTTCTCAGCCTCCGCTGTCCAATGAAAAGACTTATGTCATTTCTTCACCGTGTCCATCATCGCTGCGCTAATTCCACTAAAATTCCTGATGAATTTCCAGTAGAAACTAGCTAATCCATGGAAACTCCTCACCTCGAAAACATTCCTCGGTGATGGCCAATTATTGATCACTTCTACCTTCTCTGGGTCCATTTTCAACTCATTCGTTGAAATAACAAACCCCAAGTAAATGAGCTCTGTCTTCATAAATGAGGACTTCTTCATATTAATCAATAGCTTCTCCTGCTGTAGCTTCCTCATCACAATGGCCAAATGTTTCAAATGTTCAGCCTTCGTCTTGCTGAAAATCAATATATCATCCAGATATACGACTACAAACTTCCCGATGAATTCCCTCGGGACTTCATTCATCAGTCTCATGAATGTGCTCGGTGCATTTGTCAAGCCAAATGGCATGACCAGCCATTCGTACAAACCTTCATTTGTCTTGAATGCTGTCTTCCATTCATCACCTTCCCTCATGCGAATCTCATGATATCTGCTCTTCAGATCAATCTTTGAAAAGTAATTTGCCACACTCAGGCAATCCATTAGATCATCCATTCTCGATAATGGAAATCTGTACCTGATGGTGATTTTATTGATCACTCTGGAGTCAGTACACATTCTCTAGCCGCCATCCTTCTTCAGACTAAGAACTGTTGGAACGGCATATGGACTCAAGCTCTCTCTGACCAATCCTTTGTCTAGCAGCTCTTGTACCTGCCTTTTGACTTCCTCATTTTCCTGTGGCGTCAACCTGTACGCTTCCTTATTCAGCAAACTGGCTCCGGGTATGAGATCAATGTGATGACTCACACTCCTCATCGGTGGCAACGAACGAGGTAGTTCACCCACTATGATGTCAGCGAACTCTCCCAGCAGTTCCTGAATCTCATCCGGCAAGTCGTCCACTCTTGTGCTAGTCAGGAAAATTCTCGGTTTCCTGACCACAAAGAATTGTGGATCTTCCTTCTTCTCCATCTCTGTGAGAAGCTCTTTCCCACTCATGAGAAGTATGGTGTTACTTACTTCCGGCTTCACCTCCTCATCTTTTTTCGGAAGCAATCTGTGTGTCATTCCATCCTTCTCCAAAGTGTATGTGTTCATTCTCCCATCATGAACCACATTTCTATCATACTGCCATGGTCTACCTAGCAATACATGACAGACATCCATGGGAATGACATCACATAGGACCTTATCCTTATATTCACCCATTTTGAAATCAACTAAACATTGTTTAGTGACACTCACCTGATGTCCCTTCTGCAGCCATGATACTTTGTATGGACTTGGGTGATCAGTCGTCTCCAGCTCTAATTTCTCCACCATCTCGGTTGAAACGAGATTATCTGTGCTTCCATTGTCCACAATGACCTTACATTTCGAGCCCTTGGTCTTGCATGTGGTTCTGAATAATCTGGTCCTCTGAGCTGTGTCCTCCACCTCTTTCTCAGGTGTCAAACGAACTTTTTGCACCATCAATGACTTTCCACTTCCCGTGTATTCATTTTCAACATCACGCCTCTACGCTTCAGTGATGTGAGCTTCTCCTCCGGCTTGTTTTTTCTCTGGACACTCGAATGACTTGTACCCATTCTTCCCACATGTAAAACATGTGATCACTCCACCTCCTCCTCTACCTCGACCTCTAGTACGAGGAAGAGTATTCACATCAGCATAATCACCTCATTGATCAATCTGTTGCCCTCTCGGCTCAACATATGGCTGCCTCTTTGAGGTTCTGCCTTTCTCAACCTTACCCTGAGGTGTCTTCCATTCCTCCTTGGGCTTATGATATTTCTCCTTTGCAACTGTCTTTCCTTTGGGCTGACTCCTACCTCGCCCTCGCTGACCTTTCTTACGGCTCAACTTCTCCTCGGCTGTCAGACCCAATTGGTAAGCATCTTCCACCGTCCTGATGGTTAGCATGCTTAATTCATCCTGAATGTCATATCTCAGACCATTCATATATCTCGCCACCTTCTCATCATCGCTCTCCCGATGACCTGCTCTGATGTTGAGCTTATAAAACTCTTCGGTGTATTCCTTCACCGTCATCAACTTCTTCCTCAAGTTCTGCATTCATCTGAACAGTCTGATCTGATAAACCCTTGGGATGAACTTCACTTTCATCTTAGCAATCATTCTATCCCAGCTTTTGATCTTTTGTTTTCCCTTGGAACGTCTATCTGCCTGTAGCTCGTCCCACCACAATGTTGCATGTCCCTTCAACTTGGTAACAGCATGTCTTACCTTTTTATCCTCTTCGATATCTTCATAGTCGAAGTAGGTGTCAAGAGCTCGGATCCAATCCAACAATTCTTCTGCATCCAGGCTTCCTTCATAAGCTGGAATGTCCATTTTGGTCTTCCAACTCATTCTGGCGATAGCTTTTATCAATCGTTCAGTTGATGCATCCTCTGCTGTGACCTCTTCTTCATGTCTAGCTTCCTCTTCAACTTTGGAATCACTAAGATCCCCTGCACCAACTCCGTGTCTCTGAGCAGTTTCCATCTCTTAAAGCCTTGCTCAGAGATCTCTCATCTGCCTCTCCATTTCTGGATTTCCTGTCGGCCTGCCTCTTCTTCGCACATCCCTGTCTTCTGGACCAGGTGATTTCCTTTCTCTCCTGGGTGGCATGGTGGAATCCTCCTTTCTTCTCTGCTATATAAAACAGAGAACTCTTCTCCCACTCTGATACCACTTGACGGCAACTGCACTCCCTTAGATCATGATCGCTCTCACCAGGACCTTCTTTCCTCTTGGCCCGAAGATCCCCAAGACTCTTCTATTTCCCTATCGAGAAATCTACACCCACAATTCCCTTCAAGTGACCCTCCTTCTTTGATCTATCGGAGCATCGGAACTTCGTGGCTCGGGAGTTCACTATCTATCCTTTGGGTTCTCGAATCCCCGAGACCCGATGCGCCAGTCAATGCTAACTTCTCCCTCTGCTATCGAGACTTTTCTCTATCACGACTTCATTGATCGTGACACTAAACACTCGGGGTTCAAACCTCCAATATCCGATGCACGAAGATGCCAACAACTCACGATCTCACGCCCTTACAACTTCGTCACTCGCACGACCAAGTGACTCCTGCCTCGACTCTTGATACCTGAGATGCCAAAACGTCGATACCTCGCATCACCTGCTACGTCACCCTACTGTGGCCCACACTATCCACAATAACCGTTGGGACTTCTCTTCTCATCCTCTCACGATCCCCGTGGCCCAAATCTTCCACTTCCTTCTTGCGAACTCCCGATATGTCGATCCACAAGTAGGAACCACGCTCCTTGTGCTCCCGATCGACGGTTCCTGCCCTCCTGAACTTCGAACCTTTTTCCACACCCGCACAGTAACTTCCTTGCACCTTTGCAAGATCCCACGGCCTCGGATTCTTGCAACTTATCCTCGGAGAATTCCGACTATCTGTTCTTCCCGATGGAACCCATGAAATGGCGAGATGCTCCTCCACGGAACCCATCACCCTGCACGCAAAATTTCAGCACCTGCTCGAACACTTCCAGCATAGCCTCTCTGTGCAGTCCTTCGACAAATTTAAAGTCTTATTCCTCCTGATTGTTTTCTCGACTTCTCAATTCCTATGAGAAATTCTTGCGCACACTCCTTGCAGAAAATCTTCAACAACTTCTAAGTGTTGAAGTCCTTTGATGCTGCGCACTCCTGCAGCAGCAGTCTTTCAACCCTTTGCTCAGAATCGCAACTCTGAGACTTCGTCTAGCCTGCGGACGCCTTTCATGGCTTCGGTGCCAAATCTGCACTTTTGAGAACTTAGAACAAAAGTTTCCTCTTTCTGAACCCTGTAGTCGTGCACTCCTTGTGGAAAATTCAACTCCACTCCTTGCAGGAATTCTCTAGTTCCAGATAGAGAAACAATTGAAACTAACTTCTTGTTCTCATAGACTTCAAATTAACCATGAAATCACATACACAACATATAAAAGAAAATGTATGACAGGAAGAAAATATTCAATAGCATAATATCAATACACAGAGAAACAATACATAACCATGAGATTGAATCAAAGCTTTTTCTATTAATTCAATGCCTATACATGGGTGTTCTTCATACAATTTCGCTGCTTGCTCTTCTACTCTCCTGCTTCAATTACTCAGAATAATGTTACAATGTACAAAGGAGGGTGTCTATATCCATTTTCCCTCTCGAACTCTAAATCTATGAAATCTACAATTAAATTCCTATCTACTATCATTAACTAAAATAAATGCCTCATTTACCTAAGGACGAGAGCTTACCCGCTCAAGGTCCATTACAATACACAAAGTGTGCTTCATTAAATCCACACATTAATGTTTGGCGCAACAATATCAAAGCGTTCTCAAAATTTGTGCTGGCGTTGTCCAGTTGTCTTTTGCTTTCGTGTTGGCTCACTTGATGTGTTGTCGATGCTCCTGCATCACTGTTGTACATGATATTTTGTAGATTTTAAAATTGTTCTTTCTTATAGCTTTGTAAATGAGGCCTTGACATGAAATATTGATGTCTTTTATAAGTTTCTCTATCAATGCAAAGTGACTGTTACACATTTCGGTGTATCTATTCTAGAGGTTGA
>SNQJ01S0091198.1:30231-42045 GCA_010110895.2 Picea sitchensis | reverse complement strand
TGCTTAACATTTAGAAGTAGATTACACTTGCATTGCTGCTTGTCATATAGGTTAGTTTTCCCCTTGGCCTATAAACAAATTGAAACTAACTCCTAGAACTGTAATTAAAATTAACTTAGTAACTTAGGGACAACCCCCCTTGGTTTCCCTAGGAGTAAGCCTAGACGGAAGAAGTTCCTGCCAAGGTGACAGTGTGGGGAGGAGCTTAGACATTGTGTCTCCGAGGGCACACTAAGTGAGCCGGACTTAGCTCACGTTTGCAAGTGTGCATTAGGGCGACAACAGGTGGTTGTTGGGATATTTCGGCCGGAGCATCTACATGCGATGTACAAATTGTCTCCCACACCAAACTTTACTTACAATGCCGAATTTTTAAAGGGTTTCAAAAATAAAGAATGTGAGCAATTTGGAAAAAGCTTATCCGACCTGATCAAGGTTGGTGCTCACGCCTTGAAAAGTTCAGAGCTGATTCTAATTGTATATACACAATCTCCTCGTTACAGCCACAGTTCATGTATATAGCGATGATGGTGTGCCGACTTTATGGGAAAGAAAATACTGCACATTTCTTTCTCCCATGGGTACCGCTTATCCACACAGTAGCAGAGGGATACTCTTTTGACTGGGCCAAAATGTTGTCAGACAGTCTGGCCAGTCAAATTACAGTATATCGAACACAAAAGGCGAGTGGGAAAGCAACTTCATTTTTCATGTCTACTTACATTATGGATGCCATTTGCTTCATGACACCTTTTCCATTAATGAGTTGGAGCTGGACTCCAAATAACGCAGAGCCTATTCACGTGTACCACTCAAAACTCTGGGAAGATAAAGCCAAAGACTTCGTCTATGAGATTTTCAACTGGATTATGGTACCAATGCATGTCGTTATCTTTGGCCACCCACCTCCCAGGATTTCAGACAAAATCGTGGCCAACTTAGGCAGTGTGGCAGACTGGTACATAGAAGAATAGTTCTCTTATATTAGGGTTTTTGGCTGTTCTGTTCCCCCATATGCCCTGCCGCTATTCTTACCAGACAGGCTAGTATGTCGCGAGGTTGCCAGGCAAACAGTACTCGACGGAATCAACAAAGAACTCAAAGGAGTTCAGAAAAAGGTATGGCCATTTTTTCCCCTACACATTGGTACATTTTCTTTATTGGATTTCGGCCATTCCAAAGTGGAGGCCACAACCTTAGAAGAAATGAAACTGGTAGACATTGAATTCAAGAAGCACGACCCTCATAAGGTCGTGGGTAACCACATGGCAAGTTGTGGTCTAAAAAGATACGAGCACAAAGATTCTCCTCATGACGAGATTTTTCGAGGAGCGAGATTCTACTCAGAAGTCTTAAGTCGGGTTCGAGCTCTGTCACCCGAAGGGATGATTGAATTTTACAAATTTCAGGAACACCGGAGAAGTAGCCTCCCCAAAGTTTTACAGGGCAAAGTCTCAACACCACTAGGTATACAACAAACAAAAGCCAAAGGTTCAACAGACACAAGCCCTGGCAAACAAGAAACTCAGGGGAACACAGAGGAAACTGAGACCTCGAACTAGGAAACCGAGATCCCAAGCCAAGAAGAAGGACCCCCAGAGACAGATACACCAGGTAAACAGGTCAATGATCAAACAGAGATACCCTCAAAGGGGGTAGGAGACACACCATTGTCTACATCAAATAAACCGGTCATAGACGCTACCATGAAACAAACATCCACATAAATCGACAGTCCCATTCCATTCTTCACACCCTTACAATCTACCAAAGGGGAACCCCAATGCAGGAACAATATTCAAAGAAGATCTAACACCTATCTTTGTAGAAGAGTTACCTCCTAGCGATTTCTTTTTTAGCAAGAAAAGGAAAACTGTGGTGAAGCGAGAAACACACCAAAGGGTGGGTGCAGTGGCCAAAAGATACATAGTATTAACTGATGGAGAAGCCTTAGAAGAGGTAGAATTCGTCGAAGAGGTAGCAGGAACATTGGGGGCTTATGCAATAGCCAACCAATATTCACTTGGGACCTTGAAGGAACGGTTGAAACAAAAAGACATGTTAATTAGCAAATTACAGACTTAGATAGCAGCTGTAGAGACGAATGCCAGGAGTGAGGCATGCAAATACCTTGAACAAGCGAGAGCAACTGACCAACGGGAAATCGAACAGCTCAAATCCAATCTCGAGCAAATGCACCAGTCGGATCAAATAAGTCAAACACAGGTCAATCAACAAGAGGAGTTAATAAAACAGCTGCAATCCAAATTAAATTCTACTGAAAGCCAGGGCATAGATATAACGGTATTCCAAAGTCAAGCCATGGAAATACGAAAGAAGATAGAAGCAACTCAACAGGGTCTACTTTCTAAAGTAGAAATCATCCAGAATCATTTTCAGATGATAGATCAAGCGTTAAATAATATCACCTTAAGAGAAAGAGGAGTTAAGGCAGCTCGAGGTGTCTTCCAGGAGGCTATTATATCGTCAACGAAAGAGGAAATAGTCATCGCTTCCAGATTATCGATTCCAGAGCAAACCAGAGGTAACATCCTGCTAAAGGCATGGGAGCACAATTTAGCAGAAAACAGAAAAATGGCTAAAGAGGTAAGAGATTCCTGTGAAGAAACATTTGGCCTGCTAAATAAAAAATTGTTAGATCTTGATAAGGAAAGTAGCTCTGGGACGTTGGGTAAAATCAACATAGCCAAACATCTGCTAGATATTAAGGAAAATGTGGAAAGAGACCAAGTTGAGCTCTCTCAGATAAGACAGGTCAACATTGCTCAAATAGATAAATGGTTAATAAAACCAAATCTACAATTATCGTCTATCATTATAGTAGATGGGAAAATAGGAGAAATATTGCCACAGCTGGAAAAGAAGTGTTACATTTTCGAGGCAAATGACCAAACATAACCTTCCAATTTGATAACACAGTTGGTAGAAAGGTGTATCAAATGTATTGAACAGGGGAAAGGGAACACTTCTGGAGGCCAGTAATACAGTTGCTCATACTACCTTATTTTGGAGCTAGGAGACAAAGAAAGGAAAACGCCTTGCCAGCATGAGAGAAGACAAGGGATAACGAAGTGAAGCGTTTCACCTTCTCATTTGTAACCGAAACCTTTAGAATGATAGAATTTCAAATGCTTAAATTTTGTATAAATATACATTTTGAGAAAGCACCAGGGGCTGCTTTTTGCCGATTGTAAAGGAGAAAACCCTCTTTATTGAGAATTAATACAAATGCAGATTAGAGATTCTACATTTCGTCTATTTTGAGTTATGTGTTCTTCTGTCCTTCCATATTACAACATACTTTCATATACATTGCTTTGATGAATGTTTAAATCACAATTTAGTAAAACATCTATTGTGGTTATATTTCACTTATTAGTCTGATAACAAACAAATTTTCCTCTGTATTTACTATTTACTGTTAGCAAATACAAGACCTGTATGATACTTAGATACTATATTTTATACTTCATTGAAGGTTACATCATTTCACTTTCTTCTTCTGTTACAAAGTAAGATTCCTTAGTAATTGATGCCTTGCTTTGATTAGCAACTTTATGTTTTCTTTCAATTCATTCAATATTTCAACTTTAACTCAGATGCGAAAAACAACCTTTGAGTTGTTACAATATTAATTCGATTTAAAGAACTTTTCTCTTATAATTTTGGTGGTAAGAGGCGAACATTGAAACCTTTCCTCATTTCCTGATGCTTGACATTATACTTGAAGCCTTAGTATAAACTCAGGAACAACAGGGCACGTGGACGAGGATTGTTCTCCCCGTTTTGTGGGATAACTAAGGAGATGATGTCTCGAGGCCCTCATGTTGCAAATATGGAGTGCCGAGAGACTACATGACTAGCAGTGTCCACTTGCACATATGGAAGCTCGCTCTATCACCACATTCTGATCCACTGTCAACGCATCCACCACACCAGTCAGCTTTTGGAAGGCAGATGGGTCTTGCTGCATGTGGTACAAGTTAGGTATTGTGGTAGGTAATCACCCTAATATTTGAGGCATTTAAACATGTTGTATTTAAGCTGCTTTTGATTATAGAACGCCTGCTTGGACATTATGCTTTTGACCTTGTTTCACCTTGGTGAGTGTCATAGATTTCCTAGTAAGTGGCCAACCTTTGGGGAAGGTTTGGGAGGACCATCAAAAGACTCTATTAGGTGTGCCAATACCCAGGTAGAGGGATATTTCTCGAGAAACCCATCTAAGTGTAAGTATGGTGAATGAAAACGTGCTGGGATGACTTCATGGTGACTGAAAAAGCATAACTTCCTGAGCTTATGATCCATTATCCATCTTCAACCCATGATCCTCACTCATGCCAAATGTATTAAATATGACACTTTATATGAAACAAGGACTAATGTACCTCATAATGTGCYAGACCACCTGTAAGATGTGGTGAATAACTGCATAGAAGATCTAGCTAGCGAAAGAACATACACAACTTGCAAAGGTGAGGAGAAGAGAGAAAAAATGGAGTGAAAGAATGAGAAATTGTATTAACCAAATGAAAGAATGATAAAATACACATGATATACTCTGCATGGCTCAACTAATGCGCAATAGAAGAGAAGCCAATGCGCCATAGTGGCGGTCTAGAGAGATCTGGACACACACATCCAGTTATTGGAGTTAACTGCTGCCTAGTCCTAGTCAACTAGTCACGTAGTCCACAGTTAACTGGACAGACCAGAGTGAAATGAGGAGCAAGCATGCACAAGGAATGCGCCTTCCTGGTGATGATCCCAAGGTAAGTGCGCATTCATGGTGATGATCCAGAGGTTACTTGTTGATAAAACCAAAGTTACCCTAGTTGACTCCACTTCACTAGTCAGTTGAAGAGAATATTCTCCTAGAATATAGGTGAGGTTCCTAAAAAATAGGAGACCCTCAATAATGACTAATTAACATAGGAAAATAAGGAAAAATATCCCAGGTGTGTGTAATATCTCCAACATCCCCCTTGAACACTACTATGGGGTAATGAAGAATGGGTCCCGACAACAAAGGCCATGTTAGGTACCCAAAAAACAATGCAACTAATGAACACTAAAATAAAGAGAGGAAAGATGGAAAACCTCATGGGAAAACCCCCCCTTCAAGGTACAATGTATCAAAAGAAGAAAAGACAGTTGCTAAGCAATTGTGTCCTCCACTCCAAGATGATCGCGCAAAGAGTGAAACTTATGCTCAGTGAAAGTCTTGGTGAAGATGTCAACAGTCTGTTCAGAGGAAGGACAAAACTGTAGGTCCATGATCCTGTTGTGGACTAGATCTTTGTTGTAGTGCATATGGATCTCGATATGCTTTGTCCGTTGCCGCTGCATTGGGTCTCTGCAAAACTTGAGAGTACTTTGGTTGTCACACCAAATGACAGTTGGTCTGTGGAACTAGATGCCCAAGTCTGTAAGGAAGTTTTGTAGGCACAATGCCTGGATGGTAATGTTAACTACTCCTCTGTACTCTGCCTCGACTGAAGATAAAGCAATAATAGACTGCTTGTTGCTCGATCAACAGATAGGCCCTGAACCCAAACTGAGAGTGTATCCGGATGTGGAATTGCGATTAGTGTTGTCGCCTGCCCAGTTAGAATTTGTGAAGCCTATGAGATCCAATGCAGATCCTGATGCATAATGAATCCCATAGCTGATGGTGCCCTGAACGTAGCGAAGGATACGCTTTGCAGCCTTCCAGTGTAACTCATGCGGCTCTTGCATGTACTTGGAGACTGCTCCCACTGCATACAATGTTGGATTTGGTAGCTCAGAGGTACTACTGCATTGGCGACACCCAACATGCGGAAGTGACCGAGCACATTTCTCCCTAGTGACTTTATTTTTATAAAGTGACTTTATAAAGTGATTTTATAAAGTGATTTTATAAAGTCAAGTTGAGCCTTTTAATTTTTTAATGTGTAAAGTGACTTTATGATGGTGTGGGTCACTTAAGTGAATTAAGTGATCTCAACGGATGATTAAGTCACAACCGTTGATCTCATGAGGGCAAGATTTGATCTTGACTGTCAATCTCATTAGAAGACCAAGGGTTAGGGCAGTTACACAATGGAGCATGCATAAAGGCAACATTAGAGGAGAAGAGGGCGCACCTTTTGAGGAGGGAGAGGGAAGGTGAAGAGTCACGCATCCCAAGAGAGATTGAGCTTAGAGGAAAGAGGGTAGCAACAAGGACAATAGGCACACATCCCTCTGAGAGGATTGGCATGCATCCCAAGGTAGATTTCAGCATTTATATCAGTCCGTACAATACAGATTTGGGAAGGCCGTACAATGTTTAATGATGGCCGTACAACAAGAGGGAAGAAAAAAAATCGAGGCAGCCATTCAGGAGTAGTTTGGCACGATTTTCTAGGCACCTTGCTGTGAGAAATCCGTACAATACAACAGTTCTTAGGCATGATTTTCGAGGCAGATTTGGAGTTGGTGCTAATTGTACAGGGCCATACAACAGAGGAAAGTTTTTCAAGGCATCTTTTGGCACTGTTTTCGAGAAGAATATTGTGCCAAGAGAGTGATAAGTTCTGTGTATTTAATGCTGATACTAATGCTGCTGTAGACTCAAATTTTTTTCCTAGAGTTCAATAATAAAATGTCCTTGAACTGGTTTTCCCCTTGTGGGTTTTTCTAGGGGCATTGCCCATAATTTCTAGTGTTCTATGGTGTGATTTGTCTGCTGTTCATTGGTATTCTGCTGCTGTTTTTATATCAAATTGCTTAGTTAATGTATTTCTGCTCATAAACTGCTGTAGAATGCATGTCTTCTTGTTGCATTATAGTCTTAGATTTATTGGAGGTTGAAATCGGATATAATTAAGTGTTTGAGCTCAAATTTTTACATATGATAGGTCTGGTCGAGAGTGGGAGAGATACAACAAACTCCACACTAGATGTCTGTACAGAGTGCTATCAACCAGTGGAGTGTCCCCTCCATCCTCAAGTCTTACCCCAGATAGGAAGGGTGTAGGGGCAGACTTGTAGTCTGTCATGTGGAATCTCTCCATGAGATCCCGAGCATACTTAGCTTGAGATATCTTGATGCTTGAAGCATCCTGACTAATCTCGAGACCAAGGAAGTAATGGAGTGGACCCATGTCTTCTTTTGCCCTTGGCCTCCACTGAAGCGCTACACAGACTCCATATGCCCAATAAAAAGACATTGACTCTCGAACATCCAACTACTTTCTTTAATATTGTAAAGGTACCCAAACTCATTTTGCTTGGACTTCACTCTCCACATTGAGCCTCTTTTCCTTGTGTCCTAGCAATCGTAATCTATGGAAGCCCCCTTGAGTCGGAGGAGAGTTGGCCTGAAGCGAAAGAGGGTTGGTGAGGTGACAATGGCCTTCCCTCTCAGTTATGCATGATTTTTTTAGCACATATCCTTGTAGGGGGGAATGTTTTCCTTGGATTTGGCCCCTAGACGACAAAAGGAGAGGCCACCATGTCTTCCAGGTGCCAAGTGGGCTTGCGCCTGTCCAGATCCCGATGAAGCAGTTATGAAAGTCGGAGAGGTGGTTGAAGCATCGTCTCCCCCATGAATGGAAATTCAGAGCGGTCTGACCCTGAAGGCAGTTTGTCAGCCTAGACAGTCCGAGATTGCGTCTGACAGCAAGCTGCATGAGCAGTTTGACCGAGGAGACTCAGAGGGACTGACAGAGCCTAGATCGCGTTTGACAGAAGAAGGCGTGTGCAGAGGAGACTGCGGGTGCAGTCTGACTGAGAAGATGCAACGCCATGGAAGCTCGAGCATGCCTCTGCTGTTGTTTACGAAATTTTTGAGTATATGTATGGAGTTCTGTTATTTTGGTAAGGGTCTTTGGTTGAGCAGAGTTCCCATCTGTAATGTTTATTCTGCCAGAGCTATTCTCTGGTTATGTAATTGATTTGAGACTTTCATGTTAATAGAAGTCAGTTTCTTGTTCCTTTCGTTTTGTCTGTAAAAATTGTTTGAAACACTTGGGTATGGAGTATCCAGCCGAGGATTGTTATGTGGTTATAATGGAGATTTGATTATAGCTGTATCGTAATCGGTTTCACTCATTTCCTTGTGTTGTCTTTTCCCTCTTACACTAGATAGCTCGGGCATGGAGGATCCAATCGAGCTGTTGCAGTTGTAGGATGATGGAGGTTTGATCATCCTGTTGCTGTAATTGTGTTGCTTGCAACATATTTCAGTGTCTGGATCTTGAGCTCAAGACTGCTCTTGAGTTTGAGTTTTTCATCTCCGAGCTGCTGAAAGGCCGGATGCCCATAGCAGTCTCGTTCACCTTTCTCACTAAGTCTTTTCTCTGCTCTCGCTTTAACTCAATTTCCTGACTGAAGTTAATGTGGCCCTCACGTCCCCGTGCATTTCCTGTACAGTCCCGTTTTGAACATCATTCAGATTCTGAGTTTTGTCCATTGACCTTCATCCATACAAACCAACATCCACCATATAACTCTGATGGGTACTGGGCTTACCTTCGATGCAATCCGAGGGTGACTTCCAGTGCTAACATTTCTGGCGTCGTTGCTGGGGAATGAATTGAAGACATTTCCCTGGGATAGAACGACAAAGAGCTTCTGATTCTGAAGGTGCATCAGACATCAGACACCAAAACCATTGAAGATTGCGCTTGCACCTGGCGACTCCACTGTTTCAGTGTGGCTGCTTCTAGCTACACCTGAAGCTTCCTGGGAGAACACAACGATCAGATTTGGTCTTTGATGGTGAACAAAGACCAGACACACTCATTCTGCACATCATTCACCTGGTGACTCCATGGTTGAAGAATCGATTGGCGACTCCACTGGTTCGAAATGGACAAAATCTTGGCTTGGAGGTTTGCTCCTTTTAATTTTTCTGCTGTTCCTGGTTTTCCTAATGTTGTTCCTACTCCGGACGAGTGGGGTGATTATTTGCCCATATTTAAAGAGCGTAAAGAGGACAACCCTGCTCAGCATCTCCGTGAGTTTCATGAACTCATGCGTCAGTGGGAGATACATCATGAGGATGTATTATTAAATATGTTCATGTTCTCATTAGCAGGAGATGCTCGTGAATGGTATCACTCCGTACCCCCTGCTAGCATCTCCTCCTTGGGAGATTTTCATGCAGCTTTCAATAGGCACTGTCAAAAGTTTTATTCTTCTAAGTTAATTTGTCATAATTGTTGTGAAGATTATAAAGACTGTGTTCAAGGTATGACTGTTTCGAATGAAAGCTGTGAGGATGAAAGCTATGAGGACGGAAGCTGTGAGGATGAGGGGTATACCTCGGAGGAGTTGATAAATCTGGTAAAATCACTTTCTGCAAGAATGGAAAAATTGGAGGCAGATCGTGCTTGCTGCTCTTATGAAGGAGATGCAGAGGATATTCCAGTCCTTGAAACAAATGTTTTTGGCATCCCTGCTTATGATGAAGAAGTGATTTCAAATACTGACCAAGAGCAACCAACTTTTGATGGATATCCCAATGAAGATGACGAAGAGCAGAGCTTTCCCATGGTTCCTGTGTATGATGATTATGACTCTGATCCTTGGGAGAGCCATGAAGAAGAAGAGGAAGAGCCAGAGGGACAATTTATCTTCTGTCTAGAGCCTATCAATGAGAAACCATCGCCCGGGACCAGTCAACCTACATCGACTGTTCACCCACTTGTGCTTCCATAGATATTCAACCCTATGTGAGCAGCTGTGGAGCAGATCGGGCTGTCTGTTACAAATTTTCTAGAGTTTGCCACTCATTCTATGAGCCTGTCAGCAAGTACATGGAGTGGCATTTCCTTCATATCTTGGAGCCGCCCAACTTTATCTCAACTTCAGCCTTTGGAGAGAAGCTGAAGGATGTAACCGTTCTGCTGTCACGGTTACATTATCTGCTATTGATCACTGACAGAGTAAAAGAGCTTCTAGTCAGGAAGTTACTTGAATGGCTATGGTGGAAATTTGCTTTCACCTAGCACCATGTAAAAATCAATTAGTTTAGGAGTCAGGACTGTACATAAATAAGCTCCTGTGGAGCCCATGTGTGTTTATTTTCGTTTTTTACTTATTGGCCTGTATTCCTTAGCAGGGTGTTTGAGCTTGACTCCATATCCCAATGCAAAAGGCGACTAGAACTACTGAAGATCTTAGAGCCTCGCAGGGAAGACTCTATCCCCCATGGAGCCTAATGTTAGCACATATCCTTGTAGGGGGGAATGTTTTCCTTGGATTTGGCCTCTAGACGACAAAAGGAGAGGCCGCCATGTTTTCCAGGGGCCAAGTGGGCTTGCGCCAGTCCAGATCCTGATGAAGTAGTTATGAAAGCCGGGGAGGTGGTTGAAGCATCGTCTCCCCCATGAATGGAAAGTCAGAGCGGTCTGACCGTGAAGGCAGTTTGTCAGCGTAGACAGTCCGAGATTGCGTCTGATAGCAAGCTGCATGAGCAGTCTGACCGAGGAGACTCAGAGGGACTGACAGAGCCTAGATCACATCTGATAGAAGAAGGCGTGTGCAGAGGAGACTGCGGGTGCAGTTTGACTGAGAAGACGCAACGCGATGGAAGCTCGAGCACGCCTCTGCTGTTGTTTACGATTTTTTTGAGTATATGTATGGAGTTCTGTTATTTTGGTAAGGGTCTTTAGTTGAGCAGAGATCCCATCTATAATGTTTATTCTGCCAGAGCTGTTCTTTGGTTATGTAATCGATTTGAGACTTTCATGTTAATAGAAGTCAGTTTCTTGTTCCTTTCGTTTTGTCTGAAAAAATTGTTTGAAACACTCGGGTATGGAGGATCCAGTCGAGGATTGTTATGTGGTTATAATGGAGGTTTTATTATAGCTGCATCATAATCGGTTTCACTCATTTCCCTGTGTTATCTTTTCCCTCTTACACTGGATAGATCGGGCATGGAGGATCCAGTCGAGCTGTTGCAGTTGCAGGATGATGGAGGTTTGATCATCCTGTTCTGTAACTATGTTGCTTGCAACATATTTCAGTGTCTAGAGCTTGAGCTCAAGACTGCTCTTGAGTTCGAGTTTTTCATCTTCAAGTTGCTGGAAGGCCGGATGCCGATAGCAGTCTCGTTCACCTTTCTCACTAAGTCTTCCCTCTGCTCTCGCTTTAACTCAATTTCCTGACTGAAGTTAATGTGGCCCTCACGTCCCTGTGCATTTCCTGTCCAGTCCTGTGTTGAACATCATTCAGATTCTGAGTTTTGTCCATTGACCTTCATCCAACATCCACCATATAACTCTGATGGGTATTGGGCTTACCTTCGATGTAATTCGAGGGTGACTTCCAGTGCTAACAGATTGCACTTGAGCTTTCAAACTTGTTGACCACCTATTTCGACTAGGGGGTCAACTCCATGTACCATGAAGATATGCACCTGATGGTGCTACCAAGTTGAAGACTTGTTGGTTCTACAAGGCAGTTTTGGCCTTCAGCATGTGTTTTTGTAATTGGAATTTCCGCTCCCCTGCGTGGGATAATAATGTAATGGGTCAGCATGGATCATAGTTTAGGTTAGTTGCCTAGGACTTTATCATTAGAGAAGTCCTTTCATCGAGTGTTTTTTTTTCTCAGGTTATTAATTTGGCCTAACCAACCTTATTAATTTCCCTTGAGTTTTTCACTCCCACAATAATTCTCCAAAGTGGTGAAAGGCATTTTAATGGTCGAGCCTGTTATCCCCGATATCTAGGGATAACTAGGAGATCATGTCTCGAGGCCCACATGGTCCTAGACATGGAGTACCGAGAGCAGGAGCTACCTGAGCATGGTCCTGGA
>SNQJ01S0091197.1:39883-51268 GCA_010110895.2 Picea sitchensis | reverse complement strand
TGGCTACTTTGGTAGGCATAACACTCTGTAAAGTTATAATGTCCCAAAATGGGGACATTACATTGTGGGTCTCGAGACATAATCTCCTTAGTTATCCCTAGGAAAGGGGATAACATGCCCCACAAGTGCCAAGGATAGGTAGACATATGCCAACACACACCAAGCACATCCCTCCAAAATTTACATGGCAATTTACAAGTTTACCTAGAAGTTATATGATTACTCATTTTATCTTTATGATGCGAGACCTTAACAATCTCGTTCTTTTACAATTGGGATGAGTTTAGAATAGCCAAACTAGTTACAATGTTTCCTTATACTGGCACCACATGGTAGAAGAATCTTTACATGGAGAACAGCATTAGTGCATGAGTGACGAGACTCTCTTTAAATGGGGAAGATCTGGATATTGCATTTTGTTCTTGGGATATCTGTATTTTCATTTTTTGAAGGCCACATAAATATATATGTTACATCAAAAAATATAACACAGAACGAGCTAGGTAGAAGATGTGTAGTGCAGAAGTTTGAAGATCCCATTTGTTGATGCTTTGATCAAACTCTTCTGGAGACATGTGTCTTCACATGTAAGCGATTCAAAAGAGGCTGGGATTAAGGATCTGAACTAACAGTAAGATTTTGGAATGTTCACATAAACCAAATTTGCAAACTCATACTAGAGGTAGTTATCAACTGCAAATTGTGAGAAGGCATGGTTTATTTCCACTATAGGAGAGATTAGGAAGTTTGGGTATGGCATTATAAGATCTTCCAGTAATTGGTTATTTCAGTGAAGTGAAAACCCAGACATGATCGTTTCCTTGGAACAAAAGGTAATGTAAAATTGTAAGTCTATCCTGAGTTAGGTTGATTTTATTTAGTTATTGTTTCCTAAAATGGATTAAAGCTTAGAACCACCTACAGTAGTTCACATATTTTGAACAGAAAATTGGGCTAGGGATTGAATAGGTTGACATATTGTAGGATAAAATTTATTATCTTCTCCTGGTAAAATCAGCTGTTTTTTGGGGCAACTAATGCTTTTATATTGCATTTTCTGGTTTTTTTGCTATGTCTAAATTCTATTCTGCAGTTTAGTTTTATTTTCTTTGGGCTATATTTTGAGAAATTTATTTCTGTATTATTGTTGGTACTTTGAATCGCTGTATCAGCTGAAGCTGATTCTTGTCACTTGTGCAGGCACTTCTTGAATGCGAAGGGGAGGCTTTGGATTTGAGTGGAGATGTTGGTGCTGTGGGTCGTTTGGTTGTGTCTAAAACATCGACAGAAGATTGTGAGATTTTATTGGACCTCAAAGGTGAGATTGTTCTCAAGTTTAGGTATTCATATTTTTTGTCACCGAATTTGATGTAGGATTCTTCATTTGGTGTGAAATTATGTTTCTAGCTTCTGAATTGAGAAGGTTATCCTTAATGAAACAATCATGAACTGGTAACATGTTAGTCCAAGCATTGAGCTTCATTTTGTATGCTTTTCATCTGCAAATGGAACATGAGAATGGATTCAGAGCAAATTAGATATTATTCCAATAATCCACATTGATCCCTGTGGTATTGGAAGTTTCTATTTAGAATGGTCATTGTGCGAGACAGACACTGTTCTTCTTAGAATTGGAAAAGTGGCTTCGTCCATGTGGATGGATAAGATAAGACAATTTTATTAATGTCCAACAAATGACCACAAAATAGGTCATTGGGACAAAAGTACACCAATGCATAGTGGGAGTGTGAAAGCAACTGCTATCACTACCCTATTGAATGCATAAGAAGAGCTAAATAGATAGCTAATAGAAATAAAAGCGGAGTAGGTACAAAATCATATCGAGCATAAAATGTAGATGTCAAAGCATGGTGAACTAGAAGTAAAGTGAGGGGAGGGAGAAGAAGAAGAGGAGGTTCCCCATCAGAGTCATCAATCACCAAGGAAAAGAGGGTCTGATTGTGTAATCCTGGGAGGAGCTTTGGGCTGAAGAGTTCCATCACTCCTAACATCCAATGTTGGGGGGAAGAACCTTTGAATCGAAGACTTGCCGCTTGAACGGCATTGGAGAGTAGTACTTTGTAATATGTATAAAGGGACTCTGATTCTGGGAACTCCTAGAGCTGGTTTGTGTGTTGGCTTGGTGGGATCTGAAAACTGGAGCTCCTTAAGAGTGTCTTGGATGTCGATTAACTTGTTGCAGGGGGGCCCAGATGAAGTCCGAGGTCTCAATGATCTAGTATCTGGACTCTAAAGTTATTTGGGCCTCTGCCTATTGTTTGCTGCCAAGAGTGGATATGACAACGGGGAAGGAGGTGATCCTCTTGATGGGATTTTCTCGGGGAGGTCCATGTAGGTTACATGAATTGTGTCCTAAAGTGCTAAGCATCTCTGCTTTGGATAGCAAAAGGAGGTGGAGAGGGAGCCTCCCAAGTCTAGATATAGGTAGTGAAACTGCATGCCCATCTCATAATAGACGAGACATATGAAGATGAACCTTGAGGTGCTCCTCTGACTTGGTCTCTTATAAGTGGCATAACTGGCAAGTCCTCTTGGGGCGTGGGATGTGGAGCTTTTTCTTGAGTCTTGACTTGTCATTGCTGGGAGCTCACTCTGAATTGAACAACTGGGATCTTGAGACTGTGCATCCAATGTCTCCTCGTGTATTCATGTTTGATAGTAAGACCATCCTTCAACGACAGAAAGTGCTTGAACTAAAATGCCACCTTAAAGATAAAACTCTCTGGGGAGGGGGGCGATGATCCAAGTGGCTTAGTTGTGCTACCAATAGATATTCTCTTTATCGACTTGGTTTAGGTCTTGTTTTGATGGTTGGAGGTGACTTGGAGCATCTAAAGAGTAACTAAAAGGGGGGAGTGGATTTATTGAAATGGCCACCAATTGAAGCAATCGGGAAGCCTCCAAAAACTAACAATGACTTTGCTCGTAACAGCAATCGGGAAGCCTCCAAAACTACCAATGACTTTTGCTCGGGGGGCTCTGAAGAAATTTGAAAGTTCCTACTGCCCAACAGGCCTGTCAAGGACCTCTTGTTAAGTACTAAGTTCAAGGCACTTTCAAACTGTTTTTTCACTGTTTTTAGGACTGTTTTCTCACTGTCCAAAACAGCCAACAAATCTGAACTTTAGCCTTTTCAAAATCTGCCCTAAGCTTATGATTGCATGCTCTTTTGGTGCCTTTTGTGAAGGGTTTATGTTGGATGGTTTTGCTGTCCAAATTAGCTCTTCACATACATCAAAACATACAATACCCTCTAGGATATTTATCACCTACTATGCTGAAAATAATAAACAAACCATGACAATTTGACAGAAGTGTTTTTGTAATAACATGCATCTCCTGTAAAACCCCCCATGGGGAAAACTAGTAAGAGAGATAGATATATTAAGTGGAGATCTCAAAGTAAATGCTACAAAGAAAGAATGGAACAAAGGAACCTGATACAAAGTGTTAGCCAGCTCCTCTCTTGTAAATACTCTGAAGCTTAGGTTCCGAATTCACTGTACTTTTTAATTTCTGCAATATACTGTGCAGATTTGAAAACTTAACTGAATAACAATGCAGAAACATGAAAGCTGTAAAGCAATATTAGACAGCACACAAAAAATTTAGCCACACAAGCCACACAATAACATATGATTTTATCCTGGGGATACCCAAAGAGGGAGAAAAACCCCAACAAACAAAACTTCCTTATTAGCAAATAGATGAATGATTAAACTGATTACAACATCACCATGAGAGTGTGCTTCAGAAAAACTGAGGTTGCCAGAATGTGGATGCCTTTCTTTGTGCTACATGCAAACAATATCCCTCTTCTCTTCTCTCTTGCGCTGCATAACATGAGTGTATAATGAAGGATAGATCTCTGTATATACTAGGCGCAAAGGAGAGATGAGTGAACTTGACTTAGGAACTAAATGCATGCCTTTACAACTCGCCTTTAGACTTGACTTTACAACTCAATTCGAATTGTAACTAGACTTGTAACTCGTCTTTGCATGACATGACAACTCGCCTTTGAGACTTGACTTTGCATTGCATGACAACTCACCCTTGCAACTGGACTTGTGACTCGACTTGCCAACTTGACATGCAACTCGACATGCCAACTTGACATGCAACTTGACTTTGTCAACTTGAGTTAGAGAACTTGAACTTGACATGCAACTCGACTTTTACAACTTGAGTTAGACAACTCGAACTTGACATGCAACCTCGACTTTTTACACTTGAGTTCATAACTTAGCTTTCACACTTAAGTTCATAACTTGACTTTCACACATGGCAATTTGTCATTCTTCTCATGGTGGATTAGGTCACATGTGCCAACGCACTAAATCATTATAATTACATCATTTGCATAAGTGATAAGGAAGATTGTTTGTCACATCAATCTGGCTTACATGATTTATACATTCATCCTATCTATTGCTAGATTTTCCTTGGATTTTGTGCTAAGCTCACAAGGCTAACCTTGACTGTTGCACATGGCTAACAAGGTTTCTGTCCTGCCTTTTGTTTTGGCTCACAAGGCTTGTACGTTTGCCTTGACTCTTGCCATGAATTCACACGACTATCTTTGGAAGCATCTCTTTCGTCCTAGCTCACAAGGCTTGTATGTTGGCCTTGATTCTTGCCATGACTCGCAAGACTGTTTAATCTCCAAGTTTCTCTGGCTAGCCTCAAGGTGGTCACTTAAGACCTCTCGTTGGAGAATGCCTTCTGATGCTGGTACATTCAACACTCTCAAGCTAAACAATGGAGTTCTTTGTCCTTGGCGCCCTCCTTGAAGAATGCACCTCTTATACTCTTTGTTCCTGCTAGAGTAGACTTGCGCCCCTCTTGAAGTCCTTGTTTGTTTGATGTATCCTTGTGCCCCCTTTTCCATAATGGTGTGCCCACCATCAAATAAGAGCTAGATCCAAGTGGTGCGCCCTCAAAACTGTGCCTGCTAGACTTGCGCCCCTACACACAAGGTGCGCCCTCCATCCAACTTGCGCCCTCTTCTCACAAGATGGTGCCCTTTAGTCTCCTTGCACACTTGCCTCTCACAAGTGCGCCCCCTCTCCCAAGCAATGGAGCGCCCTCAACTCTAGTGCGCCTCCTCTCCCAAAGCTTGGTGCGCCCTCAACTCTCCATGCTCATGTGCCCCTACTCCATGAAAGCCTTCTCACAAAGCTTTCCTCATGAACTAGTGCACCCTCTTTCTCCTTCAAACCCTCACTCCTCTCTTCCCATCCTTCACTTCAATCTCAAGAGTGAACAATAAGTCTCCTTTTCCCTCGTTTGCCTCATTTAGCCTAATCTCAAGGCTAACCTAGAAAACCAAGGGCCTAGATTAGATCTAAGCCTTTCTCCAAAATGAATGGATGAGATTAGATCTCATCATTTACTTAAGTTTCCATAGTTCACTTTATGTTCATTAATTCACACTTAAGTGAAATTAATGTCACTTTATGACTTAAGTGAATAAAGTCACTTTAAACATAAGTGAATGTGAAATTATAACATAAAGTACAAGATGAGGTTCAAAACTTTCCCCCTTTGTGTTTAGAGACTCACAAACACAAGGGGACCACTTTCTAAGGTACGCAAATCTCAATAGCCTCTACAAGCAATCTCCTTTGAAGAGCACAGAGATAGGTAGGGGTACCTATCCCTATTGTAACTTGTAAGTAGCATCACATAGGGTTCGGGCATTGCAGAGAAAGGAAACATGTCTAAAGATGGCCTTAAGGTGCAAAGGATGGGCCTTGGAATCTTATGGACTGAGGAATTGTCTATTTGTGCAAATGTAGCACTGTAATAGAAGGGCCTGTTATCCCCTACCCTAGGGATAACTAAGGAGATCATGTCTCGAGGCCCACAGGTCCTAGACATGGAGTGCTGAGAGCCAAATGACTTAGAGCATGGCCCCGAAGAGCCCCTCTTTTCTTCAATGCACCTATTTATCAGTAGCAACAACAATATCCATCCCACCAGCCTAGTCCCGTAGTAGCAATAAGTCTTGCTCCATGAGCTAATGAGTCCGGGTATCATGGACCTTGCCCGATGGATAGGTACACATGGGGGAATGATTAGCTCGGACCTTCATGGGGCTGAAAGCCCACAGATGGATGCTGTAACCCCGACCAGGGGCAAGAAGACATCAGAGATTTGCACGAGGAAGAAAGGATGCTGTCCTTGGAGACACCTTGGCAGACCCAGACCTAGGGGGATCTTGCTCTTCCACCTGGACATTGGCTTTTGAGAGCCCATGACATCACCATCATGACCCTGGACGTCATCAAGAGCTAGGGTTTCTGTTTTGGAGGCATTTGTGAGCTGGTTGGCACGTGTGGGCATCATCCAGGGCCTTTGGAGGCCAAACGTTTTGCATCCTGAGCCCAACGTTCCACCTTAGGGGCTCAACGTCACCCTTGGAGATGATTTTAGATGTTAATTAATTTTATTTATGTAAAAATTGGATTTTGATGTAAATTGGCTAGGTCGGCCTTTTATTTGACCTAAATTTAATTAAAGGTCAAAGTTTTGTATAAATAGAGATAAAGTACTCTCATTTTTCATCATAACTCCTCACACAAGAGTGAGTGGTCTGAAATTTGCGCCCTATTTGGGAGTTCTTCGTTGAAATAGGGAGGTGCACTTGTCTTGGAGACTAAAACTTGCAACTTGGATCATTTCTTGGTGAAGTTACTTGACAATCTAGGGTTTTATTGCTTGATTATTCTTGGTGAAGTAAGTAAATCTGCAATTTTCATTTCATTTTGAATGGTTATGGTATATTTGCTTATTCATGTTAAAGATTATGAAATTGCTTGCTTGACAAACTCTAGGAGTAAAGGACTTAAGATACTACTTATTTGCTCTTCATTTGCCAGACTTTACTAAAGTGATTTGACCTAGATAAACTTCTAAAGCCCTAAAATACTAGCACTTTAGAATCCATTGTCTAGTTATTGTTGCTCTTAATATCTTTCAATAGTCTAAGGAGGAGGAAGGTGCTACGGCCTAGAAGTGTTTACTCTCTAGTAGCTCACCCCCCTAAAGTTTGGATCCTGGAAGACTTAAAGTGCTAACTCTTCTAAGATCCATTCTTCACTTAGATAAGTATAATCATTGCTGTTACTACTTCCAAGTGAAAGCCGTCACCTATTGACTCCATCACCCCATAAAGGCACTTGTCCACTTGCTTTAGTGAATGATTAATCAAACAAACAATCAAACTCTCTTGAAGCTTTTGCTAACTTCTACTAACTCTAAACTAGACTAATTCACTAGGTAACTTGCTGCTGTTGCAAATCACTGCTACAACCATACTAATCTACATTAATTTGCTGCATACACCTACATAACTTGCATCTAACTCACTCAGAAATTGCTTATGATAATTGCCAAACAATCTACTTGATAAATGCTAAGTTTCCATGATACTTTCTTGCAATTCTGAGCACTAATACTTGTTTCTATTACAAAAGATTGCTACAGCCATCTAGCTGCAGCAAATTCTCTGCAAAACTGACATTTAAGCTAGCTAGACATTGCAAAGATTGCTTGTGACAATTGATTATCATTCTGCCTAGTTAAAGTCACTTTTTCATTGTCTTTTTCAAGTAATTCCAAGGCATTTTTTTTACAGCTGTTATAAAATACTTATTGCTGTTGTAAACTTTCATATTGCTGCAATTTTATATCAGTTAGCTTATATTTCAAAGGTTCATGGTCTTATGAAGCACTAACATCATTTTGTACTTGAAACCTGCCATATTTTTGCTTTGTTGTCTTGTTCTGGGCAGGTACACTTCATCTTTACTTTTTACTTCATCTCTTAAAGACCTAAAGAACCTTTTGACTTGAGTGACCAGTGAGAGGGGGGTATTCTTGCATCCTTGCCTTAGTTTCATCAACCCTTTATGTCACTAGGGACGTCTCCCTTGGGGTAATCTTGATATACTCCTAAACATAAAGGGGTTTCCTATTAAGGTGACAGTGATAGGTCATCCCCTTGTTACGCCAATCTCGCTTCACTTGCCTTGGGCTTTGGGCAAGTATAGATTGTGCGATAACAAGGCCCTAACTCTCTTCTTCCTAGCCCAATTGGCCCAAGGCAAGCTAGGTCCCTAGACCTTGCAACCATAAATTACTGTGGGTGTGATGATTGTGTCCAAGAGATGCATCTAGGATGAGATATCCTGGAACTCAAATTGAAAGCATTGTCTCTCAATCAAGGCAACGATATCACTTGTTGAGTTGGGGCTAGAAAGCATGCTGCACACTGAATTTAGGTCTTGAACATTAAACCCCCAAGCTAAGTCACCTCGTTCGTGTTTGTGTTCGAATTTGGGAAGAATGAAATCGGAAAAGGGTTTGCTAGTGCAAAAAAAATTAATAATTCACCATTAAGTTCAATAAAGACAATTAAGTGGATTCCATTATAACTTTAGATATTCAAACAAAAAAAATACAAATATTTTCAAAATTCAAAGTCGAACAAAAAATATGCAAATTAAATGTCAATCACATACAAATACATACATACACATGGTTTTGTTTTTCGTATCTTTTAAGTAAAAGAAGAAATGAATCTTAACATTTATTTTTGAAACTTATATGCATGGCCTTTTAAATTTGCCATTCAATTTACCATTGCTCGAGATTCGACAAAATTCGAGTTTATTTGAAAACCTTGGCCATACGCTGTGACTAAGACCCCATTTATCTGTAGGCCATAGCAATCTCAATCTTGTCCCCTTGGAAGTGGGCGTAGTAGTTGAAGAGACCACGTTGAGACATGTTGAAGATCATAACCTTAGTCTTGCCAAGGTTAATCGTCAACTGTTGAAGATCATAGAAGTTGGATAGGGCGTCAATCTATCTTTGTAGCCCCTTGGTTGAGGAAGCCAAGAGGATCATCTTCTTAGCAAAAAAAGCAAGGAGATGAAGATGTGGTGTCGAAGACAATTGTCACCACCCTGTATGTGCTCTCTAGGAAAGGATTCTAACTCATCGATATATATCCCAAAAAAGGTCGATGAGAGGGGGAAACCCTGTTTAACCCCTATGGTGCTCCTAATGAAGTTTGAGAGGTCGAGGGAGGTGCAAAAATGACCAAGCACTGCCTCATATAGTCTCATGATGGCAACCAACCAAAAAGGCCTTTGAAATACCAATGTCAAGTAACCTCTTGAACAAGGCCTCACTCAAAACATAGTCAAAAGGCTCTTGAAAGTCCACAAAGCAGCATGAGACTTTCAAAAAGTGATGACGAGCCTTCTTTATAATGGAATGGAGAGTGAGGATTTGGTCAATGGTTTGGTATTCACTGCAAAACCTGCTCATCCTTTGGCCCTGAGGTAGTTCCTCTCTAGCTCATCTTATAGCCAAATTGAAGTATTTTACCATAATGCTTGGTGAATGTGTGCCCAATCACGATGGTCCTATAATTGTTGGGTTTGAAGTAACCCTTGATTTAAAAATGGAGTGGATGATATGGTGGGACCATGATGGAGGGAAACTCGAAGAAGCAATATGATTAAACAAATCAACAATCTAGAAGTCAAGAGAGTGGATACCATTTTTGAAGAAGTTTCCCTGAAGGCCTACCTTGTCAACAACTTTGCTGGTGCTCATATCCCCGTCGTCTCTCCTAATGTCACCATGAGAGTATATATAATGAAGATGGGGGAGAAGCAATGGACACTGGAGGTTTCCCAAGGACGTCATAGAGATAGGTAGTATGTGAGAACAAGGAATGATGGTATATATCAGGTGGGAGAGTAGTGTTGTAAGGTAAAACAACGTGCCATAAGGATTTAGTTGAATGGTAGAGGGCTTCAAGAAGATTGTGTCCCTTGATGGAAAGAAAATCATGCTTCTTGCAATGCAATGGAGGAGACTCCTATAATCCCTCCATGATCTTTCCTTTCACGATATCCAACACTTTATTCTTGACAAGGATGAGTAAGCCCCTTCTAACTTGTTTTCTGACTTCATAGAGTAAGTCATAACTGCTTTGACTTGGTCAACCCTTGATTTTGACCAAAAACTCAAACTTGACGTCTTAGCTTGCTTATAGTATCAGGAGATGCGCTAGGCTAGGCCGCACTAGTCTATCCATAAATTAGGTCAATCCCTTCACATAAGGTGCCTCAATGAGAGGGTTAGAGTTTCGTTGTTGCAGCAAAAACTGGCTGCAACTGCAACTGCAACTGAGCAAATTCTCCCAATCTATCTTCCAGCGGTTAGACTGTCTGAAGATAGTGTGGGCCCATAACCTGTTAGAATAGTAATGGATGTGCTCGTTTAACCATAAACAATATAACTATATTGTCACCCAACCATAGGCCGAAGCCACCCCCGAGCACCTTAACCTTAACAGAGAATGATTCTGGAAGCAAACCTTAGGCTTAATAGCCAAACAAAGGTGGCGCACCTCTATCCAAGGATAGCGCACCAAGCAAGAATAACAAAAGCTTACCATAATATCAACAAGAAGTACCAAATGTGTAACTGTACTCTATCTGTATGCTCAAAGAAAGTTGTAATGGTCATGGATCAAACCCTCAAGGGTTTGATCTCATCATGATCTAAGTGAACAATTAGCCAAAAAGAGTAGGGTAGAACTCAAAGACTAATCATCATAAGTCTAGGGCTGATATAAAGTTATAAACACCACAAAGATCAAACTCAAGGCTGATAGATAACCCCAACCAACTCAACCAAAAAATGTCTTAGGCATATAGGGATGCTGCAGTGAATGGGCAGCCTAAGACACCATACTGTCTTAACAAGCCCCTAAATGACAGGCGACTGTAGTAGCAGAAGAGGAACCTTAATGACAGTCAAGGAGGAAGCTAGCGACAACTAGAAGGGTGAAGCGACAGCTTGAAGGAGTGAGAGGAGGGGGCTGCGACACCTGTAGCAGCAAGAGGAGAGGCCACTTTACCTCAATCAGCAGGAGACCAACAACAGGGCAGCCGCACTGATGAGCCCCCATTTTGGCATCTTTTTGGCTTCCTATATACCCTATAGACATATCTACATTTTGCCTCTTTATACATGCTAAATACTCATTCCTTGTATTTTCTGACCTCTTCTAAGGTATTACCTAATTTGCAATTTATTAATCTTGATTTCTCTTTATGGTTAAGGTTTGCTGTGGATTTTAAAAAGGAAATTTGAGTTATCATATGTGTAGATATTAGTAATGCTAACTATGGTTGTAAAGTGCAAAGTGTTCCAGATTTCTCCAAACGAAATATGAAAGATTGCTATCACAACGTAAGAGTATTTTAAGAAGATATATCAAAACTCTAATATAACGCTAATGTATATCATATATATATATATATATATATATAT
>SNQJ01S0091197.1:0-32786 GCA_010110895.2 Picea sitchensis | reverse complement strand
CCTGCATAAGAGGAAAAACCAATGATGTGGTCATGTCCATCTTCTAGCTGCTCTTAGGTCTCA
The DNA here is from genome assembly GCA_010110895.2 of Picea sitchensis. Taxonomy (NCBI): domain Eukaryota; kingdom Viridiplantae; phylum Streptophyta; class Pinopsida; order Pinales; family Pinaceae; genus Picea; species Picea sitchensis. The sequence continues at coordinate 32,723 of SNQJ01S0091197.1, read as the reverse complement.
TGGACCATATCGAGAGAGAAGAAGAAGATCACACATCATCACATCTTGGTACATAACCAAGAACCACCTGGTCCCAGACCAGAATACCCTAGAACACATCTGTGGGCCCTAGAACACACCTAGGGTCTTTATCCACCAAGGTACAAGTCCAAGGATCAACCCAAGCGTTTAACCAAGGATTCCCTGGAACACATCCAGGGGCCCTAGACCACATCTAGGGACTTACATCATCAACCACCAAGGAGCACATCCAAGGATCAAACCATGCACCGAGCAAGGATTCCTTGGAACACATCCAGGGGCCGTAGAACATGTCTAGGGACTTACTGGTCCTTGACCAATAACCCCAACAAAGTACCGGGGGCCCTCACTAGGGTATTTTGCCATGGCTCTAACTGCTTTGTCCCAAACCAAGAACCCCAGGAGTGTACTGGGGCCCCTAGATCTTAGTTAGGGTCTTATGCCATCCTCCTGGAGAATGGCTCTTGCAGTTGCACTAATTTCAACAGAAACATTTGACATATTCGAGGGGACTACACATATGCACATACTAAAGGAACAACATAGTGTGCTTGTGAGATGATGCTTCATGGAGAATGCTTCGGGAGATGTTTTTGATGTTGTGTACAAGGATGTTCGTGAGATTTTGTAACAATATGTCCAGTTGCAAGGATGTTCGTGTTGTTAATGAAGACAACAGAATGTTTGATGATGTTGTGAAAGAAAGTGAGGTTGTTGCTAAACACTAACATTGTTCATGTTGTTTCTAAGAGTGTTCGCTATCAAATCAATGATTGTGATGTGGTTAAGAGTGTTGTGTTGTTCATAGTATTGGTGAAAATTTGAGATGATGCTAATGCTTTCCATATAATTGATGTTGCTCATGAAGATTATAGTTATGATGCCATTCGATGATCTTTTCTCTCTAAAATGAAAGATCTTCTAATATTAAGGTATTGAGAGGTGTTCTTTGTTGTGGGCTCACACACACATTGGTCTCATTCTCTCGATTTTGAGAAATACATCGAGACCCATCATTTGGTCATGACCAATAGAAGGGTGATTGATTGTTGAGTTGCTTGGACAAATTGCATGAAGGAATGGTTCTGTGTTATCATATGCCATACATTTTTGGCAAGATGTGAGAACGTTGGTTGAGCTACATGCCTCTTCCTTTAACATTTGATTGCGTGAAGAACAATCATTTGAAGGAATTGCTACTGGAATATGGAAAAGTACACAATCCTATGTAATGGACATTAGATTGATGTTACTTCTATCTGAAAATCGGCTTTCATGCGTGGAAACTACATTCAATGCAGATATGTCATCATTCATACCACATGTTAGTCATGTTCTAAAGTTTGTTCAAAGGATAAACTATTTCTTTTGATCACTTTTGGAGAAGTCACCTACAATGAACTTCATGCTTATGGTGATAGTATTAAGCGTAAATGCCTCAAAGCTTTGAAGAAGGATAGGGGGAAAGATGAAATACAATTTGACCAATGTTAGCTCTTGCAATGCAATTTGGATGGATGGTACATCAGATGGGTGTGAAAAGTGCTTGGACAAAGAAGTTTACATGGAGCAACCGCCTTGACTCTTGCAACTTGGTGAGGAACACTTAATGTGTAAGTTGCACAAATCTCTTTTTGGATTGAAGGAGGCACCAATTATGTTGTATGCATCGATTGATGAATACTTTATAGAAGTTGGGTTTAGAAGTGATTTAAAGCCAGACTTGTTTGTGAACACCAATTAGAATGGAGATTTATTTTTATGCATTCTATATGTTGGCAATCTTATTATGATAAGTAGTAGCGAAGTTGAAGTTACAACAGTAACAAAAGACCAACAATGCACATTTGAAATGACCAACCTTGGAGTGTTTCACTATTATCTTTCAGAAGGAGATTGGTTGAAATTAGAATTGATTTACCTGTCTTAGTCTAAATATGCCAAAAACCTAATCAAGAAGTTCAAAATAACATATTGCAAAGCATGTGGTACCCCAATGGATCCTAGCATGAAGACCACGAAAGATGAAGTAGTGATAGTAGTTAGCATGACCTTGTGTAGGTAGTTGGTAGGAAGCTTAATTTATTTGACCATTACTTGACCTTACATCAAGTATGTGGTTTCCCTAGTTTTGAGATACATGGCAAAACCTAAGGAAAGTCATTGGAAGATGACAAAACGAATGTTAAGGTATATCAAGGGTACATTGGGTTGGGGATTGGATTATTTCTAGATTGATGATGTAGCACTATTTGGTTTCATACATTCCAATTGGGTTGGATGTGCAGGCAACATAGAGTCCATATCTAGATTTCGTTTTCATGTTGGTTCAACAATTTTTAGATGGAGCAACAAAAAGCAACACACCTTTGACAAAAGAAGAGTATAAGGGAGCTCTAAATTGAACATGCAAAGGAGTTTGGCTGAGAATATTGTTTGTAGAAATTGGTTTGGTACAGGAGAAACATGTAGTTCTCTTCTGTGATAATTAAGGAGCTATCAATGAGCGAAGAATGTTGGTTTTCATGAACAAAATAACCACATTGAAGTGCATACTCTACATGAGATAGTTGGAAGATGATGGTCAAATTCAGTGGAATTCTTGTAATACATCTGAGTATTTAACTAATTTAAGATATGATAAGTTTGAAAAGTTTAGAGCATTGCTAGGGATGGAGAACCCTTTTCCTTTAAGGAAGAGTATTAGAAAATGTAATGGAAAATTTGAACATGCTAAAGGCTATGTAGTGCAGGATAATCAGAGCAAAGCACAAACATGCACTGGATGTAATTTAGCACAAGCGTGATTCGATGGAGCATGAGAGTATCAAGTGTGAGCATGCACCTTAGAAAAATGCAACAACACTGAGATTGTTGAGTGCAGACATATGAAATTGCAAAAGTTGACATGGCAGATCAATAATTAAATGGGGTGGATTGCTAACATGGAGCCTACCATTGGAGAAGTGAAGAGTTAGTTGAATTTAATTAATGACCTAGTCAAATTGATTCTTAGTTTGTTGGGAAACAACATTGACCTTGAAGACATAAACCATATTTTATGGATTCAATCTGGAGGATTTGGCTAAGAATGGTCATTTACATAGTCTACTTTGATTACTCATCTAGATACCTATTTATCTAAAACGTCCTCTTGTGGTTGAGGTTATTGAGTGAATGAGTGAGCAAGTGAATGATCTATGTTGGTTAGATAAATAGTAAATCAATGAGCCAGAAGCTGTAAACTCTGTCTGTGTCTTAGAAATATATGTATGGGCCATTGGAGTTGTACAATCTGATTTTTTATGCCGTAGAGGGCACAGTTGTACTATATGGTAATCCTATTGTTCATTCACACTTTTTTCAGTTAACACAACTAGCTCTTTTCCAAATCGCTAAGTACTTGTCTTTCTTTTGTGATCTTCTTATGTTGTTCATTGCTTATGCAATTGATGTGATGATTTGAAAGAAGTATTTAATCGAGTGTTTTGTTAGCATTGTAATCACGATTGACTATGTTAGTGCATGGAATAGCGTCAACATTTGGGTGTTGTCTGTAAAGATATACCCTGTGTTGAATTTGCAAAAGAGCGCACTATGTTGTATTGGTTGGATAATTGCAGTTTTGTGGTATCAGAGTTGATATTTAGTTGAGTGTGTTTACATAAGGCTTTGCCTATGCAGTTCTAGGCACACTAACACAACTAATGAAACACCTGAATTTCTCACAAGAACTTGCACGACATTGAATGAGCACACCTCCATAATGGCCTCACATAAGTGATCATTCAAAAATATTTTGTTCTCCTCTTGTCCTGTGTTACCCCCCCATGCCTAGGGGTAACTAAAGGAGATCATGTCTCGTGGTCCGCAATGGAGAACACGATCCTGACCATGATGATGATTAACATGTCCACAGATGGCAACCCAACAACCCCTCTCATTCACCTTTACAACTACAGGTCAACCAAGGCTCATCGCATCCAAGCAACCTAGTGTATGGTAAATGGTAAGCCAACATCACCATGAGGTATGTTAGTCCTTCTTTCATGCAAAGTGTTGTGCTTAATTTGTCAGGCATGTGGATGAGGATCTTTGGTTGAAGTTGGATAATGGATCACTGGCTTGGGAAATTGTGTTAGTTACCTTGTTTCACCTCGGTGGTCAACTTCTATGCCCTAGTCCCATGTTTTCATCGCCTAGGGAAAAGGGGTACTACTGGGGGGCCTATTATCCCCCACTTTCAGGGATAACTAGGAGATCATGTCTCAAGGCCCACAGGTCCTAGACATGGAGTACCAAGAGCCGGATTGACTTTAGCATGGCCCTGGAGGGCCCATCTTTTCTCCCTTTCAGCATCTCTACCTTGCCAGCAGCAACAACATCCATCACCATCAGCTTGGTCTTGTGTTAGAGATGGTTCTTGCTCCATGAGGTAATGAGTCCGGGTATCATGGTATGTGTCACTTTGATCCTCAAAACCTTTGAATATGTGCATTTAATATCTTTTGTTTCTAACAAATGCTTGGATCTTATACTTGCTCACTTGACCATGTCTGGGGGGAATGACAGGATGCCCTAGTAAGCCTGTGTCCGTAGGTTTTGGTTTGCCATTGGGGGGGTTTCTGTAAAAGCCATCGTCTGCTCCCGTCATAGCACCACCTTTTCATCTTGCTTCCCGCTCATCTATCCCATTACACTTGTCCGGGCACTAGGTTGACCTATCATTTGAGGATTATACCTTACCTCATGGGAAGAAGGGGCTAAAGGCCCAGAAGGTAAAAGCAAGTTGGCAAAAGATAAAAGCCTAAAAATAAAACCTCGAGATGCTTCGCCCAAGGATCCTCGAGAAAGCAGTAAAAGGCTTCTCAACAAGAAACAAGAGGGACCCATAAAAAATAATAAAACAAGACTTAGTTAGAGGATAGGGGGTCTCATCAGGAGCCAACCTATTAGGTCCATGGGTGCCTAGCAGTATGACACTACTAGCAGTTGGTTACCACGCGAGGGTAGTGAATCTTGGTTGCATGGCCAAGGGAAAGGGGGTCTCATCACGAGCCGACCTTCTCATTTCTGTGAAAGTACTTGTGGGTAACGCTGTCACCACTGGTCACCACGCTAGGGCAGTGTCCCCTGATTAACATCTTGAAGAAAAAACAATAAGAATAAAGAATAAAAGGCATGAATTGGGCTTGGAAAAAATTGCATCCAGTACAGGTGCAGCTTGCCTTCTACAAAGGCACCCACAGGTAAAACTTTGCATTCCTTTGCTTCCACTATGCCCTTTGTCAGGACATCCCTCATCCACATCACCCACTTACATGGCTTAGATGAAGTCTTATCCAGAAACTTTCCTTTTCCAGTGGACACTAGCCCAATAGGACGCCTGTCACTTTCCCCAAACTTGTATTGCAGGCCTGTATAATGTCTTTGAGCTTTTAACTAAGATAATGGGGATTTTATGCACATCTTTAATAATATTGATGATGAGATGTGATTGACATTGCTATGATCCCTGTGACTTATGAGCCCATGGAGGGCGTAGCTGTCGATGTGCAGGACCATGCCCGATGGACAAGTACACATAGGGAGATGATCAGTTCGAACCTCCATGGGGCTGAAGAGCCCACCCGATGGATGCTGAGACACCAGCAGGGGGTAGAGGCAGGACAAAGGGGTTTGCACAGTAGAGAAGGAGGACGTCTTGTAGAGGCACCCCAACAGAGCTTGACCTAGGGGGGTTGTGCCTTTTTCAGTGGAACGTTGGCCTTGGAAGGCCTAGGATGTCACCCATGAAATCCATGACGTCATCCTTGCTTCATGGATGCTTTGGCAGATGGACGGGGCAGTTTGGCACGTGTGGCAGCTTGGAGAAGCTCAAGGAGGGCTAACATCTTGCTCCTGGAGGTTGCATTTGCCCTAGAAGGGGCTAATGTCACTCTAGAAAGGGGATGCCATCTCTCTTTTGCTTGATTAGGGTTTTATTTTAAGCATTTAATGTAAAACAATATGATTTTAGTATTTTGGCCTTGTTGGCCTTTTTCATGACCTAAAATGTAAAATTAGGTCATGGTACTGTATAAATTGAGGGTTTTTACCTTAATTTTTTCATCATCTTTCACTGACTCATTAGTGAGGTCTGAAATTTGCGCCATTCTAAGGGTTCTTGGCTGAAATTGTGAGGTGCGCTTGTTGAAGGAAGACATTTTTGGACTTGTATTGGCATTTTTAGCATTTATCTTGGTGGAAGGTGTTACAACTAGGGTTTGCTATATGATTTCTTAGTTAAATGTAAGTGAATTTTTGCAAAACTTCTTAATTGAATGGTTGTAGTATTGTTTTTCTTGCATTTATGGTTAGAATTTGCTGAATTAAACCCTAGGTGACAAACACACATTGAAGGCCCTTGTCTCATGTCCCTACCAAGGTTTTAAGCCATTTTATTTGTTGAAGTGAGATAGAGCCTTGCCTTAACAACACTCTATTCTTCTTCTTCCATGCTAGCCGTTTTTCTTGAGCTAAGAAGGAGAAAACACATAAAGGCCTAGTTCCCCTACACCTTGGTGAGTCGATTTTCCCTAGGGTCTGCCTGGTAAAGCCTTGCCATAGCAACACGTTACTTGCAAACCTTCTTGTCTTAGTTTTATGCAATCTTTAAAGTTAGCCGTTTGGCCATTGAGCTAAGGAAGGAGGAGAGAGCACTGTGGCCTAGTTCCCCTACACCAAAGTGAGCCTCTCTCCCCTAGGGTTTCATCCTTGAGGCCTTGCCATAGCAACACCTCAAGGTTTAACTCTCTTGTCCTTAGTCTTTACTATTATCATTTGATCCTTCAGCTTTTGCGTCCTCCTTTCGACTCCATATACCCTAGGAACGCACTGATCTAAGGCCACATGTGTTGAGTAACTTGATCATACAACTTCCAATACCTTTGAACAAACTCTAACTATACTAACCCTAACCCTACTAACCCTAGTGCTGCCGTCACCTTTCTTGTGCTATAAACAGCTTTGTGCAGCGATCGTTTTACTTTTAAAGCAATTGAATGGTTGGTTAAGGCATTATCTTTGAAGTGTTAATTTGTTACATTGAATGCCAAGTTTCTTTAGCGTTTATTGAGAAGTGATATTGTAATCGTTGCTATTGTACAAACATTGACTTTGTCAATATTTATTGCTCAATTGCTTAATATCAGAAAAGCCATTTATTATATGAAGTACTAACCAACAAGCAAGCTTGCACATGCAGTTTTATTGTTTCTTTGTCTCGGGTAGGTGATCTTATTGGTTATTACTTCCGGTTATCCTTATTGGCTATAAGACGAACTTTCTGATCAGGTGGTGACTTGTGAGGGGGAAATTATCTTTGATCTCTTAACCCTTTTGCCTTCTCAAAACCCAGGTCACCGAGGACGTCTCCCCTGGGGGCTTACCTCCCTAAATAGAAAGAACCCTCCCATCGAGGTGACAGTGGGTGGGATTGGTTCAGTTACGCCAGTTTGACCTTATTACATCCTCCTTCTATCTTAATTACAAACTGTGCGATAACAGGGCCCTCACAAGGGTAATGTTTCGTTCCTCACCATACTTAACACTTTCTATCTTGGGGCCTCTCATAGTGTACCAAACTCTGGTAATGGGTCATGGTCCATTCTCTCATGAGAAGAAGGGGTTGAAGGCCCAGAGGTTGATGCAGTTTCTCTATACATATATGCTATTGCTAAATGATAAAGGCTGCCCTAAAAGCCTCAGGCCAACTTAAGCTCTACCTCCTCTAATGGTAATCACCCCTGTCCGGAGGCGAATGAATGCACCAAATTATAAAGGACAATAGCCTAGTAAAAAAATGAAGGAATGAAGCTTGAAACCTTATAAAGGGAACTTGCAAGTGAAAGCTGGGTATCAAAAGGAAAAATAGGGGGTTCATATTGCAAAATGTACCGAGGAAAGGGTATCTCGAGCCAACAAGCGCTCCCTCTACAAAGGTGCTCATAGAAATGGATTCAATGACACCATAAGCCTTGAAGTAAGCCCTAAAACCATATCACTATCACACTTACTCTTAAATGGTTTCTTTCTTTCCTGCTTCCCTCGAGACCTATCCCTCTACCTGGGTCTTTTATTTCCTGTCTAGGTGGCACACCTAATAGGGTTAGATGAAGGCCCTCCCATACTTAAACTTGCCAAATCCCATGGGGTCTTGGGCTGGTGTGATGCTTGAAGGGGAATTGTTTACATGGCTTATAGGACTAATGTTTCTTATGAACCTTGGCTAACCTTGTCTTATACTTTGCTTTGTTTTGGATGGCCCTGACATGGTTCTTTGAGCGATGTCCTGGGCTTGTACCCAGGACGTTGTGCCTTTTATTACAGGACCTGGGCATGTGTGATGTAGAGCAGTGGGCCATCTAGTGACTCACCACCTTCAGACATCAACTCTCACATCATTGGAACCTTGGACGATGGACAGATGGGCTTGGTTTGAGCAGATTCAATCACGATGGCACACAAATGGGATGGAAGCTCAGAGGCTGGGCAGAGTATCCCAGAGCTTATTTATCCATCGGATCAAGGACGTTATAGCAACAAACAACCAGATACCATGCGGAGACGAGATGCAGCTCCCTCCAGCTTGGACATAGCACCTGGATCTTGGATGTTGGCCCTACTTTGATTATGTTGTCATCTTTTAGGGTTTGATGGATACCTGGGGTACTGGTGATGGTTGGCATGACTTGGGATGAGGAGAGACATCTTTTGCTTGCCCTTCACTCTTGATTGATGCCACGTGGCCTTTGGAGGCCTCCTCCTTGCCGAGGAGGGCTTGACGTCACACACGTGGCCATTATTGATGTGTATTTTTCATTTTAGCATTTGTAAAGGGGTAATGGGCGGTTGGCCCCACTTGAATCAATGTTATGTGGACAAATTATGCTAGGCTAGCCTCCTATAAGAAGGCTAGCGCTGGTCTTTTCATTTTCAACATCACTCCTCACAATTGTGGGGCAACTCTTCTAAGATTTTCATTATTTCAGCCTTGGTCTTTTTCTCTCAATGCTTGGAAATGGTCTCTTGTGGATGCTTTTGCTGATTTTGGATGGATATTTCTGCAATTAGGGTTTTTTTCTCTTGGTTTCTTGGATAAAGTAAGTAATTTTCTGCAATAGTATGGTATTTTGTTAATGTAAATGATTAAATTACTATTTTGTTGCAAGAAATCTTGTTTTGTTGAAACCCTAAGAGGGGAACATAAGTGCTTCTTCCCCTCACAAAGTTTTATTTGTTCAAGTTAGTGAAACGTCCTTGCTAGGGTTAGAATCCTAAAGATCTAAAGTGCTAGCACTTTAGGATTTTAGCCCTAGACAATTGATCTTTGACCTAAGTGAAGCTACAAGAAAGGAGAAACGACATCTAGGGCCCAAATGTGCTTGCACGCTAGACGTCCTTTTCCTCAAAGTCTAAAGCCCAAGGCCCAAACATGCTTGCACCTTAGGGTTTAGACTCTACCTCTTGGTTTCAATTAGATCAACCTTCAAGCTTGGATGCATTTGAGACTCCATAACCCTAAAATGGTAAAGGCACTAATCTAGAAGTAACTCTTGTGGAGAAATTAGTTTTTAAAACCTTTTTTCTAAATCTCTCAAGTGCTCGACTAATTTTACTAACTCTAACCCTAGCAAACTTACAATGTTATTTGCTGCTGCTACAAAAGTTTGCTACAGCCACTGAAAACTATCTTAATTTGTTGCATACACCTACTTACAAGTGGCTTAACTTATTCAGAAATCACCTCTAACAATTGGATAATATTCTATTGGTTGAATGCTTACTTTTCATGGTCAATTGTGGTGTCCCTGAGCAATAATTCTTGCTGCTGTTGCAAATCTTGCATTTCTGTTATAAAGTTGTTTACTGCTGTAATTTGCAACAGCCAAGTGTAATTTAACTTGTCTAGTGTCTAAAGAGGTTGTTGTTGCATGCTTTATCTAGGTAATTGTTATATAAATGCTGCAAATTGTTTCTTGTTCCGAGCAGGTGCAACAATCACCTCACAACCTCCTTTTCTCTCCTAGACCTAGACCAACTAACAGGTGATCAAGATAGGGGGCGGTAGGCTTGGCTACTAAATTTGCTATTGGGTCCCTTGAGGTCATCAAAGAAGCCTCCCTTGTGGTGGACTTCCTCCATCACTAAAACGAGGGAAGATTCTACTTAGGCTACAGTGGTAGTTTCTTTCATAGTTATGCAAGATTTGGGCACCTTGTGGTGGGCATTGCACAAGTACAAATCTTGCAATAACACCCTGAACAATCAATTACCTTTAAAAATTAGGGACCAACTATGGAAGATAACATAATGGTCAACAATGGATGATTTTGACAATCTGTCCAACCATCCATCACAACAGAACTGTTACCTCTAAAATCTGCACTTCAAAAGATAAGTCCTGTTATCGCACAGTTTGTAGGAAAGGTTTAGGTAGCTTGAGTCAAGGCTTCAAACTGGCGTAACAGGAACTTCCCCACCCACTGTCACCTCGATGGGGAGCTCTTTCTATTTAGGGTGGCTAATCCCAAGGGAGACGTCCCTAGTAATCTGGGGTTCTGAAAGGTCTAAAGGTCTTTTAGGATCAAGGTAAGGGTTTCCTTTCACAGATTACTGCCAAGAGAGATAGTCAAGGAGAGAATCTTCCACTGAATGGCACTTGTTTGCGAGACAAGACAAATAAAGCTAGAAGATGTGCTGCAGTGGTTAGTAATTCAAAGTATTAATGACTATCTTTAACATATATGAGCAATAATGAGTGTAATTATTGACGAAGTCAATGATTGCAATTAAGACTTATATTTTATGTCACTTCTTCAATAAATACACACAAGATATAGGCATTCAATGTGTAAAATCAAATCTTTGTATCATCACAATGCAAATTTGCTCATATGAATATTGTTGCTACGTCACTATTGAAATATGTGACGTCAACCCTAGTATTAGGTCAAAGAAGAAAACAATGAGTAGAGGGCGTTTTGTCAAACAAGCTTACGGATGCAATCAACAACTCAAAGTCTATCAAAGGGGTGACAAATGTCAAAACGTTTTATTGCCAAACAAGGGTTTTAAATAAATTATGGCGTCACCTATATTGTTATTTCTTTATTTTAAACAGGGTTAGGGTTATCTAGTCAAAGATGTGGACGTTTGACAAATCAACCAATGAAAATGCAGAAACCTCTATGGCTACAAAGAGATGAGTCAACCATAACTTTTGGTCCAAACACAAGTATAAAAAAGGCAAGACGTCATCATCAATTAGGATTAGTCTAAGCATTTAAGGGTTAGTTAGGGTTTCAAATAAGAGAGTTTGAAAGAAAGTTTGAGCATGAAAACCTCAATGTTTTGTTCTTAGACTAGTGCAGGTAAATGGAGTCAAGTGGAGAAGGCTAATGGCTTGGAAAGCTTAAACCTAAGGACAAGGGTTAGGTTTAATGGGCTGCAATGTGAGGGCCACCAAATCAAAACCCCTAAGGGGAGGCTCATTAGGTGTAGCTAAAGCTAGGCCTCATGCTCCTCCCCTCTTTCCTTAGAACTCTCTCTTTGGCAAAGCGGCTAGCTACAAAACATAGACCTATGGGTGAAAAGTGTTGCTTGAGGGACGAGTCTTTTCAAACCCTAAGCCAAACCCTAGGTGTAAAGCAAATTAGGCCTAGGGCGTCTTCTTTCTCAATTTATGCTCAAGGCCTTTCCGAGGAAAAGAAAGGCTAAGGTGTAGCTATGGCTAGGCTAAACCTTCTTTAATCAATGGCTATCAGCTTTTATCATGGGGACATGAAGCCACAACCTACTTGTGTGTTGGCTCCTAGGAGTTTTAGTGATTAAGCAAATAACAATGTAACAATACAAGTAAACAATTCTACCTACAACCATTCAATAAAGAAGTTTTGCATGCAAAATGTACTTCAAGTCATGAAGAGCATAATCAAACCCTAGTTGCCAACACCTTCCAATGATAAAAGCACCATGCATATGCCAGATAAATCCTCCAAAGTGTGGCCTCCTCCAAAAGAGACCAAAAGAAATAGCCAAGAGACCAAGGCTAAAAGTCTCTTGCAAGAGAGCAAGTTTGTGTTATTTCAAATGAGGGTAAAGCGTCCTCAAATTTATATCATCTCTATGACCTCTAATTAACAATTAGGTCATTAAAACAAACCAAAGTGACTTTACAATATTTCATTATTTGTCACTTAAGAAATGCTAAAAATGTCAAGACAAAGCCAAGATAGAGCTGGTCGGTGCCCCTTTAGGGGGGACGTTGGCCCTTTTGGGCATGATCAACATCCAAGAGACAAGGCGTTGGCCCTAAGGCCTCACGCAAAAGTACGCCACCCGTGCCACAAGGTCCAAACCGCGACGCCACATCCTCCTAGAAGCGTCCGATCTACCGAGTGGCGATCACATCCGTAAACATCATACCACTGCGGTGATCCCCATAGGTCAATCTCTGCCAAAAGCTGGCGTCTGATGAGGGCGTCGTTCTTCTTCTCCATGCAAGGGCTGCGTCCACAGCTCTGTCCTGCCTCTGCCATCCCGGTAACCATCTGATGGGCTCTGCCAGTACATGAGTCCAGGCTAATCATCTCCCAGCATGCCTTGTCCTCTGGTACCTGTCCGCTGCGCATGGTCTTGCACATCAAAGACTTCGCCCTTCATGGGCTCCTCCCGGAGTCCCTGAACATCGCAGCAATGTAAAATCATATTTCATCATTAAAAGTTATCAAACATATGCATGAAATCCCAACACATCATCTCAGAGCTCAAAGAGACATTACACAAATCTACTATACAAAGCTAGAAGAGCCAATAGAACCAACCTATTGGGCTAATACCCTGCCGGAGATGGAAAGTTTCCTCAAAGGGATCGTCAAGAGCCATGGCTTAATGAGATGATAGCGTTTAGGGATGTCAGTCCACTGATGGAAACCAAAGAACAATTGTTATGCAGTAGGTGCCTTTGTAGAATGCAGAGTCATGGATACATTTTTTTCCAAACCCTTTTATTGCCTTATCTTTCTTTTATTGCTTTTTACTACAAGGTATAACCAGAGGACACTACCTTAGCATGGTGACCAAAGATGACAACGTTACCCACTAGTATCTTCTCAAAAATGAGAGGTATTCTCATTGATGAGACCCCCTTTCCTTTAGCCATGCAACCAAAGGTCAACATATGGTTTGGTGACCCGGATGAAGGTGGCCCGATGTCATACTGCTAAATACTATGAACATAATGGGCGGCTATTCGTGATGGGACCTCCCATCCTCTTAGTTAGGTCTTGCATTTGTTAATTTTATCATTTTCTTAGGTCCCTTAGTTTCTTATCGAGGCTTTTATTGCCTTCGGGGATCCCCTGGTGAAGCATCTCTAGGTTTTATTTCCTATGGCTTTATCTTTTGTTTGCTTTTACCTGGGCCTTTAGCCCCTTCTTCCTGCTCATCCATCCCATTTCCCTATTCCGGCCATTAGGATGAACTTTTTTGGGGAATGGGATGGATGAGTGGATTATAAGATGAAAAAGTGATAAGATGGTGGGAGGCGGACGATGGCTCTGCAAATCCATGGTGGCTTAGCAAAACCCATGAATACCGGCTTGCTAAGTTACCCCCTCAATTAATCTCACTAACAATGGTCAAGTGGATTGAGTGTAAGATCAAAATGGCAGGTCATCCGAAATGAAAGAGACTTAATGCATATATAAGAAGGTTATAACGATCAAATGTATTTACATACCATGATACCTCGGATAATTACCTCATGGAGCAAAGAGCCCTCTCCATACCATGATACCTCAGACCAATTACCTCATGGAGCAAGAGCCCTCTCCGATGCAAGCCCAGGCCGATAGTGATGGAAGCTGGTACTGCTGACAGGACAAGTCTGGCTGAGAAGAAGAGAGATGGGCCCTCCATGGCCATGCTCAAGTCACTCCTGCTCTCGGTACTCCATGTATAGGACCATGTGGGCCTCGAGACATGATCTCCTAGTTATCCCTAGATGTTAGGGATAACAAGTCCAATCATTAAGTACAAACCCTAGGGCAGCTTAAGGACATCACTCACTGCCACCTTGGTAATTTCCCTCACTTTAGGCTGGCTCTCCTGCGGCACAAGGAGGGAATCCCTAATAAGACTACATATCTGTTCTCTAATGCTGATGTAAATATCAGATCTGCAGAATGATAATGTTTTTAGTCTTTTTAGAGATAAAATGAGAAGGAAAGCAAGATCTAGTGTCTTGTCCTTCAGCTATGGAGTCTAGGTGATGAATAGGATTTGAAAGTAGGTGAAGAAGACATGATAAACCACCAAACAGCAAGTGTTATCAGTCATGGACAGATCTGATATGTATATAACAGCCACTTGAAATGTCCAAGAAAGCCACAACATCACATCCATAAACTTCTTGCAACCACATAAGACATCTAAGATGAGGTTAGAGTAAGAGAGACAGTCTTGTATTGAATGAACAGATCCTTAATATATCATTATCCAAATCTGATATCAAAATGGAGTGAAAGAGGGTTTTAAGACTGCACCTTAGCCTCCCCTTCAAGCAAAGAATGACCAACTATGATGAGCCCAAACAACCCTTTACACAAAGATATGGCAGACATACATCCATGGCAGCCTTACATACATACAAGATCTGTGAGAAGAAGATGGAAGCTCGAATTTGTCAAGCTCTTCCCCCCTCTACCTGCAATCACAAAGTCTTTGGCCTTAGGGGGGTTTTCATCCTCTTGAACTTCTACCTAGCAAATGAGAACTCTCTTCCTTTTATAGAGTTCAATCTCAACCACTCTACAATAAAATATTATTGAGAAGCTCCTAGATCTATCTTTTCCTCCTTTGGGATGAATCATCACTTAATAAAGTTTTATACATTGTCTTTGGAATCTTCCCCAAGGAGGGTGTTCCTCTTCTAGAGTTGAAATATGCCTTATTTGAAGGGGTGAATGGGTCCATATATGCACATCTTCCTTAAATGAAAACACATCCCTAGGAGAGGTTTTCAACAAACTTTCCCATAAATCATGCTGTTTTCTTCATCCAAGGTAGGCTGCTCGTCAAGGTAGCTAGAAATTCCCACAAAATATGCCTTGAGTCCTTCAAAGTCTTCATTATAGGTGGACCACTCCTCTTCCCAGGTCTTGACGAGGTGGATCATGTATTGAGAACCCTTATCATGTGGAATGCTCCTTCCTTGGAATTTGTGTTTTGACGCTTTGAGTAAATGGTGTAGAAGAGGTCTTGGGATCACTTTTCACCGTGAATCATTCCCTGTAATGCTCAAAGGTGGGGTGCTCCTCTATTCTTGTGCATTTGACCATGAAGAAGAGGATTGGATGCTGTTTGTCAATCTGCCTATGTAGGGCATTCTCCAAGAAACCCCAATCATGCATTGTAAAACATTTGAATGTCGACAAGATGATGAGTTAGGCCTCCAAATATGCAAATCTTCCTTGGGCAATGTAAACGATATCGTCAATGGAGAAATATGTATAAAAATATGTAGCAAAGTATCCCGAAGGTGAGATGTTGCCACATGTGCAATTGTGCCTCTAGATATGTGAACTCAACAACAAAACATGACTCCAAAGGTACCACTTGAATTTCCATCATTATCTCTCCTATGCATGATAAACAAGATCATGCTTGAACCAAATTTCCCATACAATGCTCCTTACTTGTATCAAACTCTCAAAGTCCACAGATCCTGGTACAGTGCTCTTGAAAAGAGTGCCTCCAAAAGTGCAAAATGAACTTGCATTTTAAGGTGGTAATGAGAACAACTGTTTACACTCCATGCCGCCTTAAATGGGACCATCATCTTCCCATGGTGGGATTTCTCCTTGTCAGCCGACACTTTATAAAGGTTCTCATAGCCAAGTGCCTTATAGCTTGTAGGGCCATCAATAATAATGCAGAACACTTGCTAAAATAATGCGAAATGACCTCCATTGAGAGGGATATCACATGCAAGAAAAAATATTTCTATGGCTAAATCAACCACATACCCTTGATATCAAAACATACTGATAAGATCACCTATCCCAAATTTAGCTCTCTTATGAGATGAACTTGGACGATTGCTGGAAAGTAGTGTTGCATGGGTACCTCTGGTCAGATTTGGAGAGCCCGTACACACTGCTTCCTCACTCCTGGGAGTTTTGGAGCAGGTATGAAACACCAAATTTGTACAAAGTGATATTGAGAACTGATGGAATTTTTGGGAGTGTTCCCATTATGGGGAAACCGCTCCAAACCATGTTCCTAGGACGTACCGTAAGTAAAACAATCTAATTTTTGAAACAAGGTTGATTAAGTAGGTTAAAAGTTCTTTTGATTTTATATTTCTTAAATGACAAGTGTGGCAGCAAGGTTATATCCTATCTCATGTGCCTAGACCGTCTTCGCTCGATGTTGTTCTATTCAAATCAATACTTAAATGTGTATCATTTTTATTAATGGATACATTCTCTGATGATGGCGGTTTGGTTTACACCATGATAGTGGTAATGGTTCACTATTCATTAGTGTTCCATGATGCACTGTTTTAGCATTCACCTTGTTCTGCTTATTGGATTTCAATTTTCAAACCAGTAAAAGTCCTGATTTGTCATTATCATAACTATTTGGTCGATCGAGCTGCTGAGCGAATTTTAGGATGAATGACGGTAAGATGGCCAACAAGACTCAAGGGTTTCAAGGGAAATCTTGGACACGAAGGCAAAGCATGTAACATTTTCTAACCATCAACAATCCACTTGCCAATTTGGAATTAATATTTGCTAACATGAATCGCATGAGACTAGCTCTATTTGGTTGGAAGAAATGAGACTCCACTATGGATTTTATATATGTTATATAAAGTTAATATTGTATACTAATAGAGTTAATTTTTTGTTTTAGTAATGTGCACTATCAAATTAATAAAGTCAATATGATATATTTAATAATCTTAATATTATTAATAATATGGTGTGTGTGTATATATATTATTAATAATATGGTTTGTGTGCATATATATATATATATATATATTATTAATAATATGTGGTGTGTGTGTGTGTATTGCAATATTGTATATATGACTTTTATTTATATATAATAAATATATATAATATATTTATTATTATTATACATTAATTTATAATTAAATAATAAAATTTTAATATTATATTATGGACTAGTAGAACTTACATTATCAAAATCATTTTTATATAAAAACCAAGTATATTATATTAGTCACTATAATTATATTATATAAATCTACTAAATGCTCCCAACCTACAACTTCGTGTAAATTTGGGCAAAACTTCTAGCTGTATTAGATACCCGTAACCCATTCACAATGCTCCTGCATTTCGGAAATTCGTGCAATATAGCTTGAAAGCCTCGAAACAATCTTTATCATCAAAATCATCCACACCAGTTGGTAAGAGTGGTCATTACTAGTAGAGCATGAGCCACCAATGTGGGTTAGACTAGTCCTTTGAGGTGCTAAAATATTATCCCTTTCTCTCTCTATGTTTGTGCCAATTTATCTCTGGGCCCTTTGCAAGGTCCAACTTCCCTACTTGAAACATGCATAGAATGGGTTTTAACCCTTGTATAATTGCCTTTCTAATTAGCACATTAACTGTATCATTTTATCAATGGATACATTCCCTGATGATGGCGGTTTCGTATTACACTATGATAGTGGCAATGGTTTTTTGTTCATTAATGTTCCATGATGCATCGTTTTAACATTCACATTGTTCTCCTTATTGGATTTCAATTTTCAATCCAATAAAAGTCTTAATTTGTCATTATCATAACTATTTGGTCGATCGAGCTGTCGAGCAAATTTGAGGATAAATGACGGTAGGACGGTCAACCGGACTTGAGGGTTTCATGGGAAATCTGAATATGAAGGCAAAGCATGCAACATTTTCTAACCATCAACAATCTGCCCACCAAGTTGGAATTGATATTTGCTAATATGAACTTCATGAGATTGGCTTTGTTTGGTTAGAAGAAATGTGACTCCATTGTGGCTTTTATATATATTATATCAGGTTAATATTATATATATATATATATATATATTGTAAATTATCCCTTCTGCAATTTTCATTACTGTAAAATAAAATAGTTACATAGAGATTGTGGCTGGTCCATCGCTTGGGAAACCCGACCAGTCACAATATAACAGTTGGAGAGTTCCAGAACAGTTTAAAAGTTCAAAAAGCATAAGTGTAGACCCTTTACAAAATAAGATTTGTTGTAGTCTGTCACTGCTATTGCACCATTGACCCCTAGAATTGTTGCTACTATCATAAGTGTCGAGGCGCCATTTGAGGTGGCAAAACCAAAACCAAAACCAAAACCAGAACATAAAAAACCTAAAGACTTTCAAGAGGGCGAACCAAGGGGAGCTCCAGCGGTTGCATTCACGTGGAACTTCATCGGAGTTGGAGTTGAGCAAGCAGTCCATCTTCCTGCTAAGGTCGAGAATCTCCATCTGCATTTCATCCAATTGGAGGAAGATTTCCTCGTGGGCTTCTTTCCGCTCTACCAGGACCTTCTCCATCATTGTCTTTAAGAGCCAATATAGGTCGATGTTTTTGGTCGTAGCGGGAGGTATTCACCTCCGACACAACTTTTCTTAGAGATGAAGATACCAAGAAGTCAGAGAATAACCATTGAATAGATCAAAGAAGGCTCAGAAGAAATTAGAAGATCCCAGAAGAGAAGTTGGCTCCACAGAATAATAATAAAGAAGAAATATAATGCTCTAGAAGTAAAGTCGGCCCCACAGAAAAAAGACAAAGCGAAAATATATTTTCTAGAAAGATAGATTGGCCCTACTGGAAAAGACACCTGACCAGTCCAGTATAAATAAAGGTGATGCCCTCCTCATTTGACACACATCTATAGCGCAAGTTTAGTGGAGAGCTGCAGTTGTGGCTATCTAGCAAAGGAGGAAGGAAGAATGCCGCACTTTGGCTAGGGTTTATCTTTTGTCTTGGTGGTGCGCTAGTGGAAGCCAAATACTCTAGTGCTCTAGCTAGGGTTTGATGCAGTTGCATTGCTGAGTTATCTCTTGTGGAGATAAATATTCTTCTTTGTTAGTTTGCTCTAGTTGATAGAGTTGGTTCTTGGTTATATTGTATTGGCAAGGATATTCTCTCTAAGAAAAGTTGCTGGGTTTTTCTCCCTTGTGAAGAAGGGTTTCCCAAGATAAATCTTTGTGTCTTTTTGTGCTTGTTTATCTGTTGCTTATATATTTCAGTATATGGTTATTGAATGTTAAAAGAAGATCAAGATGCTATGGTAAATCTAATGTTAACAAAACTGATGAAAATGCAACATGGTATCAGAGCAGGGTTCCTTTAGAACAATCTAATCACTAGAAGAAAGATCGTGAGATTTACCACATTGCTGTAATTCGCCACTACTTAGACCTAAAGCTTGTCAAGCTCGTTGATCAACCTATTGGAGGACATTGAGATTGATTTTTCTCTAGATCAACTCACCCTACCCTAGCGCACCTCCTGGTGGTCTTAGATTACAACTTGGTGAAAGTTGAAGTTTCCAGTTGCAGTGCCAGTTGTTTCCTGCCATTTGCAGTTACAGTGCCAGTTGCAGTTGCAGTTGCCAGTTGCGCAAGTCTTGAGATTAGAAGACAAGGTGGATGGTGCTACAAATTTCAGAGGTATGCACTTGTATATGTATAAAATTGTGCCATTATCATGAGTGTTTGCAGGAGAAGGGATCTTTTGTCTAAGCGACAATATGTAGATCCAAAGGGATCTCAGATTCAGTACATTCAGAGAAAAAGCGCACCCTTCCTGGAAGTGAAGACTCCAAGTTTGATTGTTTTGATATGCCTCTAGCTGTTATGGCATTATTGTGGTCTTATGTTGCATTCTGATCTATTGAAGTTATGATCATTATGAGATGCAAGCTAAATTGATCTCCTCTAGGAGATATTCTTGGTTGTTGACTTTGTTCTGGGCAGGTTATCTTGTTAAATCCCATGGAGGTTTCCATGGAGATGTTGTTGTTTTTGTTTCTTGTTCCGGGTAGGTTACTACGAAGATGGGTCACCAGTGATAGCTCTGAGAGGGAGGTATAGTGACGGTTGCAGAAGACAACATATTAGATAGTCTCTAGTTGAGACATAAAGCAGTTTGACCGGACAAGGAGTTTTTACAGATTGATAGTTTAACTAGTTCATGCTCTGATGCATGATTCTATCAATTTGAGTGAGTTATGGCATAGGAGACTTGCTCATTTGCATTATAGAGCTCTTTTTTCTCTGGGGAGGATGGTGATAGGTCTTCCAGCACTTTGTGTAGAGCATGATGGCATTTGCAGAGGTTGTGCACTTGGCAAGAATGCTAAGGGATCTTTTTCCAGGCAGTGACAACATATCCAAGGGAACCTTGGACTTGGTGCATTCAGATTTGTGTGGGCCTATGACAGTTGCGTTTTTGAGTGGATACTTATACTATGTGATCTTCAGACTTGGATTTTGAAGAACACGATTCCCGAGGAGGATTTCACCGAAGTGAAGCCTATGGTTGGACACTTCAGGATATTTGAGTGCCCTGTATACATTCACGTACCCAAGGAGAAAAGGACAAAGTCGGACCCTTCAGGCAGGAAGAGTACATTTGTTGGGTACAGTGAATCTTCGAAGGCATATCGGATCTACATCCCAGGTCAGAGACAGATTGAGGTGAGTAGGAATGTTTCCTTTGAGGAGGAGATATCCTTTAGGAGATCTAGAGGATCTCACATGGAGATTGATAGTGAGAGGCAGGAGGAGATGGTATCTTCTTCCCCTCAGCCTTCAACAGATTGGAGGGAGGTAGTTGAGCCCATGGAGACAGTTGAGCCTGTTGATCCAGTTGATCCTGTTGATGTTCCTAGAGATATTAGTAGGCCGAAAAAGGCCTGCATGGGTTTGTCAGACTTTACAGGAAGCAGAGGGACATGCAACTCCCCGTGGTACTTTCAGAGAAAGTAAGAGACCTCAAAGATTGTCGAGCTATGTTGCAGCGATGAGCCACATCATTGATTTTGAGCCTTACTGTTATGAGGAGGCATCTAGTTAGCAGGTATGGAGAGATGCCATGGTGGAGGAGTATCAATCCATCATGAAGAATGATGTATGGGATATTGTTCCGAGACCTGAGGGGAAGTCTGTGGTGACTTCCAAATGGATCTATAGGATCAAACATGCAGTTGACAGGAACATTGAGTAGCACGATGCGAGATTTGTGGCTAGAGGATTCTCTCAAGTAGAGGGAGTAGACTACGAGGAACCATTTTCTCCTGTTGCTCGGTAGACCTCCATTCGGACGATCATTCCCCTTGCTTCAACCATGGGTTGGAGACTACATCAGATGGATGTGAAGACAACCTTCCTCAATGGAGAGATTGAGGAAGAGGTGTACATTGAGTAGCCAGATGGTTTTGTGATTCATGGGAAGGAGTCCCATATGTGCAGGTTGAAGAAGGCCCTGTATGGACTCAAGCATGCACCTCGAGCTTGGTATGTGAGGATTGATGGATACCTGATGAATTTGGGCTTCAACAAGAGTGTTGCTGATACCAACCTGTACTATAAGGTTGTTGATGGTGAGTCCCTGATTTTGATCTTGTATGTTGATGATTTATTTCTCACCGGAGCAGAGAGCCTCATTGCTTGGTGCAAATATGAGTTGGCCTCTAAGTTTAAAATGAAGGATCTTGGCATGATGCACTAGTTCTTGGGACTAGAGGTGTTGTAGAGAACTGATGAGATCTTCCTGAGTTAGCGGAAGTATACAGTTGAGATTTGAGGAGATTTGGGATGTTGGACTATAAGTCCATGGCTACACCGATGGTGTCGAATCTGAAGGAGTTGAGTGAGCCTTCTTCCGATTCAGACTTGATTGATCCAACTATGTACAAACAACTGATTGGATCATTGATGTATCTAGTTAACACCAGACTAGATATTTGCTATGCAGTGAGTGCACTTAGTCAGTTCATGAGTCAACCAAAATAGTTGCATTGGGTAGCTACGAAGCATGTGTTGAGATACTTGCGAGGCACAGTTGGATATGGCCGGAGATATGCTTCCATTATTGACATGAGATTGCAGGGATATGTTGATTCTGATTGGGAAGGGAGCGCTATGGACAGGAAGAGCACCTCCGGGTGTTGCTTCAATTTGGGTTTTGCCATGATTTCCCGGTGTAGCAGGAAGCATACTTCTGTGGCTTTGAGTACCGCAGAAGCGGAGTATATTGTAGTATGTATGCGAGTATGTGAAGCAGTGTGGCTTCAAAAGCTCCTTGCAGGCTTGTTTGGACAGATGTTGGATCCCACTGTGATTCATTGCGATAACCAGAGCTGTGTGAAGCTCTCAGAGAATCCAGTGTCTCATGACAGTTCGAAACATGTTGAGATCAAGTTTCATTACATTCAGGACATGGTGTTGAGGAAAGTAGTATTGATGCAGTGCCTTCCTACAAATGAGCAGATTGCAGATGTTCTCACCAAGTCCCTTGCCAAGTCGAAGTTCGAGTACTTCCGTGAGAGAACTTGGAGTGGATGCCCCTCTTGTTAAGAGGGAGTATTGATGATTGCGGCTTTGTGAGACATTCTCCAGGTCATACTCCTTGATGGACTGAGCTGGGTTGACCTGTGACAATACTCCTCGATGGACTGAGTTGAGTATGACACTTATCGATGGTTTTACTGGGTTGGTGCCCAACGACCCTTGGGGTGTAGCCCATGTGGCTGAGATATTTTCTAGATTGTACTCCTTGATGGACTGAGTTGGGTTGATTTGTGATGACATATTGGGTTGGTGCCCAACGACCCTTGGGGTGTAGCCCATGTGGTTGGGATATTTTTCCAGGTCGTACTCCTTGATGGATCGAGTTGGGTTGACCTGTGATGACACACACTACAAGGTTGTAGCCCCTAGACGATATTTATAGGTCCACATTGGTTGTAACCATGTGTGACGTGATGATGCTACCAGTAGCATGGTCTGTGTAACCATGGCATGGTCTAAGGACCATGGCATAGCCTGCAAGGCTATGAGGATCAGAGGAGAACATCATGGAGAATACCCCCCGAGCTAAGAGGGAGTGTTGATGTTTTTGGTAGCAGCGGGAGGTATTCACCTTCGGGACAACTTTTCTTAGTGATGAAGATGCCAAGAAATCAGAGAATAACCATTGAATAGATCAAAGAGGCCTCAAAAGAAATTAGAAGATGCCAGAAGAGAAGTCAGCTCCACAGAATAATAATAAAGAAGAAATATAATGCTCCAGAAGTAAAGTTGACCCCACAGGAAAAAGACAGAGAAAATATATTTTCCAGAAAGACAGGTCGACCCTACTGGAAAAGACACCTGCCTAGTCCAGTATAATAAAGGTGACGCCCTCCTCATTTGACACACACACTCACTCATCTATAACGCAAGTTTAGTGGAGTGCTGTAGTTGCAATTATCTAGCAAAGGAGGAAGGAAGAATGACACACTTTGGCTAGGGTTTATCTTTTGTCTTGGTGGTGCGCTAGTGGAGGCCAAATACTCTAGCGCTCTAGCTAGGGTTTGATGCAACTGCATTGCTGAGTTATCTCTTGTGGAGATAAGTATTCTTCTTTGTTAGTTTGCTCTAGTGGATAGAGCTGGTTCTTGGTTATATTTTATTGGCAAGGATATTCTCTCTAAGAAAAGTTGATGGGTTTTTCTCCCTTGTGAAGTAGGGTTTCCCAGGATAAATCTTTGTGTCTTCTTGTGCTTGTTTATTTGCTGCTTATATATTTCAGTATATGGTTATTGAATGTTAAAAGAAGATCAAAATGCTACGGTAAATCTAATGTTAACAAAACTAATGAAAATTCAACAGATCGTCTTGGTGTAAAGGGTGTGCGTTCCCTATATGAGCCAGGGTCCGGTATCCATTGACCAATTTCCTCGTCTATCGTTGCATGGTCGACGAAGCACCCTAGCGTTGGCTTTTGCAAGATCTAGTTCAACTCGAATGTGAGATGGAGTGTGGGCTTTGTAGGCCTCAACACCGAGTGCAACAATGGAGTGTGTATGGCATTCTACGGCTCCCCCTCTGTGAATTCTTCCTCACTGCCTGTGACCACCATGAGGCATGACTGCAGAGGGGCGGAGACCAAGGTAAGATATGAGAAGAGGTGGTCTAAATGCAGGCGACGACTGAGATTGCAGAGATAAGGGATGCAGGCGCATGTGAGAGTTCTGGCGAGGGAAACGAAGACCAAAGAGAACGACAATAGGGTAGACCCAATGCAACCATGCATAATAAAACCTCCCAAATTTGGACTCATCCATGGTTAATGGTGAGTGTGCGGACTTGCAGTGAGAATGGGTAGCAGTAATGGTGTCGGACGACACCATTATTGCACTAGATGGATACAACATCATAACACGATGCGAAGGAATGAACCTCGAACTGAATGCTTGCTGGTATAAATGCTTGGCGGTCATGCTAACTGGTGGGTGATGTGCTGTCCTTCGTCCAGGTCGCTTGCGTACGATGTTTCCAAGTGGATGGGATGGGTGGGATGACTCCCCATTGCGTACTCTCCTCCCTAACACCCGATCCAGGTAAAGTTATTATTGTATATTAATAAAGTTATTTATTTATTTATTTTAGGAATGCACACTATCAAACTAATAAAGTTAATATGATATATTTAATAATCTTAATATTATTAATAATATTAATATATTATTAATAATATGGTGTGTGTGTGCGTGTCTGTGTATATATTTTTTTTCTAGGTACACTGCTCGGGGAAAACCCTCCAATATTTCTTGTTGCCATCCTTATACACACCTACAAGCGTGGAGAAGTCTCCAACCCACTTGGTGTGTCCTTGGAGGCACAAGCCTAAGTCCAGACCTACTGTCACCTCAATCCAGACTTCTTCCGTCTAGGCTCACTCCTAGGCAAGCCAAGGGGGGTAGACCCTATTTAATTATGTTACGTTTTAATTAATGATCTAGGAGTTAATTTTGTTTTTTATTAAGGATGCCCAACCCAATGACAAGCAAACAATGCAAATGCAACTTTTAAATGACAAGCAAACCTTTTCTTTACAATACAATGAATAGACCAGTGCCTAAAGTACACCCAAAGTTTACTTACACAATTAGAAAAATATCTACAATATGAAATACAACATGAACTATCTACGCAATGATTTAAACAATGGAATTAATTCTAGCTTTAAACAACTATTTCCAAATGAATGAAAGAATACTTTCAACCCTGTTATCGCACAATCTGTACTTGCCTAAAGCCCAAAGCAAGTAGATACAAGATTGATGTAACATGGGGTGACCTATCACTGTCACCTTAATAGGAAACCCCTTTTTATTTAGGAGTATATCAATGTACCATAGGGGAGACGTCCCTGGTGACCTGAGGGTTTGAGAAGGCTAAGGCAAGAAAGTTCCCCCCTCAAACAAGTCACTCAATTTCAAGGGTTCTTTGTGTCTTACAGAGATGAAGCAAAAGATAAATGAAGTGTACTTGCCCAGAACAAGACAACAAAATAGAAAATGGGCACTTTCCAAGTATCAAAATGATATTAATGCTTCATAAGACAATGAAATCTTAAAAAATATACTAGCTGATATAAAATTGCAGCAGTACAACAGTTCACAACAGCAATGATAAATTTGAAACAACCACAATAACTATGCTTCAAAATGCTTGAGAAAAGACTAGAAAAGGTACCTTTAACTAGGCAAATTGATATTAGATAGTCACAAGCAGATTTAGCAATGTCTAGCTAGCATAACATCTCACTTTTAAGGTCAATTTGCTGCTGTTAGATGGCTGTAGCAATTTTTTGCAACAACAGCAAGTTGGTTAGTGAATTAGGCTATTCTAAGGTTAGTAGGAGTTAGTGAATGTTCCAAAGAAGATAGTTTGAAAATAGTTTCAACAATCAATCACTAGTAGTGAATAGACTAGTGCCTTCTAGTGTAATGGAGTCAATGATAGCAGCAACAACTCTTAGAGGGAAATAGCAATGATAATACATAGTCAAAAAGATATGGATAAGATGAGAGAGGTGTTGGTAACCCAAGGCCTCAAACATCCAAGTCCTAGAGATAATTGCTAGAAAGTAAGGAAACTTAGGCCCTATCGATTTCTCTTTCCTTAGACAATTTGAAATAAAATATGCAAAAGGAAAGTAGAGTAGGATTACTAGAGTGATACAATGGTAGGGCTCTAGTATCTACTTCCAGATAAGGTGCTCTTCGAGAAATTTAAACAAGTGGAAAATTATAGAGAAAAAGATAACAACTTATGTCTTTCTCCTAGGGTATCAAGCAAACAATTTCATAATCTTTAATATGAAACAAGTAAATTCACCATAAGCATTCATTCACAATAAAGAAATGCAGATTTTCTACTTACTTCACCAAGAATAATCAAGCTCAAACCCTAGTTGAAAATTTCCCACCATGAAAATAGCCAAGATACACCAAAAATGCCTCTCCAAGAAGATGCGCACCACATAGTTTCAGCCAATAACCCTTAAAGAGGGCCGAATTTCAGACCACACACTTGCGTGATGAGAGATAATGAAAAAATGAGAGTTTTTCTCTCTTATTTATACAATACCAATGACCTTTATTTACAGTTAGGTCATAAAAAGGCCGACATGGCCAAATTACATTAAAATCCATTTTTTTACATAAATGTCATTAATTAAACCCTAAAATCAAATCCAAGGATGACATCATGCCCTTCTAGGGTGATGTTACCCCCTTAGGGTGGAACGCTAGGCCTCAGATGCAAAACGTTTGGCCTCCAAGGCTCCAAATGTTGCCACACGTGCCAACTAGCACACAACCGTCCTCATAAATGCAAACCCTGACTGGATGAGGTCTAGAGTCAAATTGATGACGTCATGGGGCTCTAAGGGTCAACGTCCAAGAGGAAAGGCAAGACCCCTTGGGTCTAGGTTTGCCGGAGTGTCCCTGGTGCAACGTCCTTCTTTCTTCCTCGTGCAAGCCTATGGTTTCTCTTTTCCCCTTGGTGGGGTTACAATTTACAACATCAATCAGTTGGGCTTTCAGCGCCATGGAGGTCCGACCTAATCATTCTCCAATATGTACCTGTCCACCTGGCAAAGTCCTGCAGCAACAACAAGTGCGCCCTCCAGGGGTTCATAAGTCATAGGTATCATAGCAATGTCAATCACATCTAATAATCAAATTACCCAAACATGTGCATCAAACCCCCTTTTACCCAGACAAATGCTCAAAGATGTTATGCAGTTTAACAAGTTAGGTTTGGAGAGGGTCTCAGGATGTCCTATTGGGATGATCCTCTTTAAGTTTGGGGTGTTTCCCAGGTGAGAGCCAATCTAGGTCATGTAAGTGTGTGAAATGGTGTCGGGGAAGTGTTTGGGTAGAGCATGCAGTGATGACAAGGAAATGTAGGTCTTGCCTGTGGGTGCCTCTGTATAGGGCGAGTGACACCTTATCATGGATGCCATTGTTTCCTAGCCCATTCACTGCCTTTTATTCTTAGTCTTATTGCTTTTGGTGACAGTGTTACCCACAAGCATTTAACAAAAATGAGAATGCTGGCTCGTGATGAGACCCCCTTCTCTTGGTTATGCCACCAAGAGCCACTACCCTGGTTTGGTGACCAGATAGATGGTAGTGTCATATCGCTACATGCCCATGGACCTAATAGGTCGGCTCATGCTGAGACCTCCCATCCACCAACTAGTACCTTGAGTTTTGATTTATCTTATGGGTCCCCTTTTCTTATTGAGAAGTTTTTTATTGCTTTCTCGGGAATCCCTAGGCGAAGCATCTCAAAGGTTTCATCTTGTCTTTTAACTCTTGCCAACTACTTTTACCCTCTGGGCCTTTCGCCCCTTCTTCCCACAAGGCAAGGTACAATCCTTCCTAGTGTGGCAAACCCAATGCCCGAACCAAGGTGGGGGGAGATGAGAGGAATAATGATGGAAAGTTGCAAGTATGGAGGGAATGGACGATGACCTTTCATAAACCCACCCGGTGGCAGCTCATCCTAAAGGGGAATCAACTTACTAGGGAATTATGTCACCCTCCCAGGTATGAACAAGTTAAAGAGCATAATTTCCAAGCAAACGTTATGAAATGAAGGAGAATTCAATGCAACATACTTAAGTGCTTCAATAATTAGAGTGACACATACCATGATACCCAGACTCATTACCTCATGGAGCAAGACTTACTGCTACTTTGGGACCAAGCTGGTGGGATGGATGTTGCTGCTGATAGATGGACTGCACTGAAGAAAAGATGGGTCCTCCAGGGCCATGCTCAAGTTATCCGGCTCTCGACACTCCATGTCTAGGACCTGTGGGCCTCGATACATGATCTCCTTAGTTATCCCTAGGATAGGGGATAACAAACCCAATAAACAATGATGCATCAATACATGTAAATATTCACAATGAAAGAGATAACTTGAAATTGAAAATGCTTGGAAAGTTAAAAGGCATGGAAAGTAAATTGCTTGAAGATAAAATTGCACAACTTGGAAGGAAAGATAATTGAACTTGAAAGTGCAAGTGTTGTGAATGTAGTGTGCAGGTTGATTTTAATAAATTTCAAGTCTCTCTTGAATTAGGGGAATTAAGTGTGATAGATACAAGCTTAAACTACGTGTCTACCCCTAATTCTTATCCCTTCAACCAAAATGAATTGTTGGGTGCTCAAGAAGAAAGACAAACAAGGTCCTTCCCTAGCTCCATAGGTCAACCTGGAATGCTTGGGCGCTTAAGCAAGGACACGTAGTGCCGTGAAGCCGTCCCCGACTTCAACCCCTTGTAGCCTCCCAAGTCACCGTTTTTGGTGGTAGAAGCAATACAAGTTGGGTGCCTAATTAGTCTAGCCACTTGGTCCTTTTGCCCTTTCTTGGTTTTACCCAAGATCCACAGAAGTGGCAAGGGGAGGGAATACGAGGCACAAGTTAAATTACTTTCCAAAGCAATAAATTATTCTAGCCTTCACGATATTGCAAGGTTGGCATAGCCAAACACAATGCAAGGTGTGGGCACAATGAATTTAAATGAAATAGCTTGAAAGTAAAGTACAACAATACTAGCTACACAAATTTGCCTTAAGGACAAAGGTGGGCAAAAGAATAGCTTGCAACCTCACAACAATGGCACAATGTGGAGGACAAGCCTATCTATTTTGTGCCAAGGTGGGTGAAAAAAAATGACTGAAATAAAAGAATTAACCTAGCCACACAACCTTCTCTTTATGGGAGAAGTGGGGCAAACAATGAAATGTAAAACAGAAAATTAAATCTACTCTAGCCTTCACGATTTTGCAAGGTTGGCTGAGCCAAACACAATGCAAGGTGTGGGCAAATTAATGCTAAATTACAATATCAGAAATTTAATTTAGGAAAAAGAATGCAAGCCCAAGAGACTCTCTTGGGTTGCTTACAATGCTTAGAAAGACTAGAGAAGGAAGGGGGTTTGGTACCCAAACTAAAGGAGGCTTCTTTGAGTATTTTGAGACCAAATTTGAGCAACACTTCCCCTTGACCTGGCGAGAATCTGCACAAAACAGTTTGCTTGCTGGAAAATGCTACAAAACACTAAAAAACTTATTAATTTCTGTTAGTGTATAAAACAAGAATTTTTATAGTAAAAATCTGAACAAAAAATTTGATTTTAAATGACTATTTCAGATCAGAAAATTGCTTTAAAGTAAGTGGGGAGGATAGAAATGATAACAAGTGAATTTCCAGATCTGAAATCCACTTCTTCAAACTTATGGTGACTTGCAAATAAGTGAATACTTGCTACAAAACAAACAAGGAGGTGAGTGCATCTAAAAGAACTTGCAAAATACTTTCCAAATTCTATAAAAATAATCCACAAAACAAATAGTAATACTACTATCAATTCTTCCAAGCAAAATACTTTTCTTGGATCTCCAAGTCAAGACAATGTAAGCAAGAAATACACAAAAGTAAAGCAACGATGTCACCTCACAAAAGAACCATTAACAACATCAAGAAGATTCCCAATGCACACAAGATATCCTCCAAAGCTTCCTTTATTATTCAGAAAATGTTGCTGAAATACTTGCAGCAAGATTTACAATGAGAGAATGGGAGAGAGAGTGAAGAGAATGGGAGAAAATTGGGTAGCATAAACTTGCTCTGAGAATAGATGGTGAAAAGAGGAGGGGAGGCCTCTCTTTTAAGTGAGAAATGCAAGGTAGACCCCCCTTGCATGTGCTAGAAGTGGCATCCATGCAGGAGGGGGCTCTCATCAAGGGGGGCGCACCACATGAGGGAGGGACACACTTAAGGAAAGAGGGTTGAGTGGCTTAGGGGGTGGTAACCCCATTACATCAAGTTACAACCTCTTCCATGGCCTAAGGGGGGTGCATTTCCCCGTAGGGAGACTCACTTAAATTGTATAACTTGCCATGGTGGGGTTCTTTCTTATGCTAGAGTCTTATTTTAACTTAGGAAACACTTTAGGAAGCATTTCCCCACATTTTTTCCTGACTTTAGTCACTTTTACAAAATTTGGCTATTTTACTGTAGCCAATTAAATGCTGTCTTTTGACTGACTTGGACTCCTCATGGACAATGACCTAGCAAAACTTGTCCAATTGAGTTGAAACTTGGTCCAAGGGTGTAGGGGGTCATGAGCCATTTGATTTGAGTACTCATACCCTTATACAATATCCCCAAGGACCAAATTTTTACATTTTACATAAAAAATAATTAAAAGTTCTCAATTTCTAGAAATTTTAATTATTAGAAAAATCCTGTCAAAACTTAACGAAATTTTACAAGACTCTAGGAGATGTCTAGCATGGTCATATACAACACTTATAAACCTTAGTCACCTAGTGGGCTCGATCATTAGAACACCTTTCATCACTTCGGAGGATGATTGTGAGTGAAAAACTCGAGGATAATTAAAATTGCATGGTAGGCAAGATTGATTACCCGAGGAAAAAAAACACTCGATGAAAGGACTTCCCTAATGATACAGTCCTAGGCAACTAACCTAAAAATGATCCATGCTAACATATTACATTATTATCCCATGCAGGGGAGTGGACATCCCGATTACAAAAAAAAGGGGCAGAAATGTCCTGTTGAGCCGAAAGGTCTTCACAACTTGTTGTACCACATGGTACATATCTTCATGGTACATGATGTTCACCCCTAGTCGAAATAGGTGGTCAACACTTTCTCTCATTTTGAGAATGGTACACAAGGTAAACCCTAGAATATTCAGGCCACAAGGCTGATCAACAATAGGTCTCGAAGCCATTGCAACAATATACTTGTTAATAGCTCAACATGTCACTTGCGGGAATTGAACCTGGGTGGGGAGGATAACAATCATTCCTCTCAACCACTCGAGCTATGCCCAATTGACAATATATATATATATATATATATTATTAAAATCATTTATATATAATAACTAAGTATATTATATTTGTTATTATAATTATATTATATAAATCCACAAAATGCTTCAAAATAATTTTTATATTGTATTAATTATGTTTTTTGAATTTTTCATTTTTTTAAATATATATTATTGCCATTCCCAACCTATCGCTTCCTGTAAATTTGGGAAAATTTTCTAAGTGTACCGCATACCCATATCTCCACTACCAATGCTCCTTCGTTCTGGAAACTCATATAACGTAGCTGAAAAGCCTTGAAAGAATCTTTATCACCAAAATCATCAACACCAGATGGATAAGAGTGGTCATCAGATCATGGGCCACCAATGTGGGTTAGACTAGTCCTTGGAGGTGCTAAAACATTAGCCCTTTCTCCCTCTATGTTTGTGCCAGTTTATCTCTTGGCACTTTGCAAGGTCCAACTCCTCTACCTGAAATGTGCATAGAATGGGATTTACCTCTTGTATAATTTCCTTTCTAATTAGCACATTAAGTGTACAATGGACTTTTGTTGTCACCCTTGGCCTCATCTCCCTCTCACAATATATCCACAACGTGTTAAAGTTTGTTGCTTAATTTGTTATTATTAATCTTCATTATAACAAAAACATAATAAGGATTTTACTGAAAGAAACACAATCACAAAGTACACAAGCATTTATCCTGGGAAACCCTCAAGGGGAAGAAAACCGAGCAAAACTTCTTTAATATAGATTCAATAACCAAGTACAATGTCTCTCACAAGAGAGATCTCACCAAACAAAAGATCCACCAAAAACCCTAACCAGAACAGAGTAGTGCACCACTTAGACCAAGATAGTCCTTCACCAAGATAACCAAAACCCTTTACTGAGATACTCTTCCTTGTAGCTGCGTCACTCTCAGACTTGCGCACTTGATAGAGAGAGCTTGATGAGTGTGTGTACAAATGAGGTGCTAGGCCTCTTATAAATACAAGTTGTACCCCCCCAATAATTATGTCAGGGACGACTTGTCCACTTTACCTTTTTAATTTACATTTGTCTTGTCTAGGCACAATAGGGCCGACTTGTCAATATATATATTTTATCTTTTGCTTTATCCACAAAAGGGGATAAGAATATTCTTTGCAGTTACACAATATTTTAACACTC